>BQNB010074647.1:0-31720 GCA_026074375.1 Tanacetum coccineum | reverse complement strand
ACTTCTCCTGCAGTAGAAAGCTTTGTGAATTCATCTGAGATGTTAGAAAATCAAGAGAATAATAAGTCCTAATCTGATAAGGGATATCATGCAGTTCCCCCACCTTTTATAGGGAATTTCATGCCTCACAAACCTGATTAAATGTTTATGGATGAAATAGTTGAAAATGAGAATACTACTGTTGTTACACCTAGTAATGTTAAGGCAGTTGAGTCAAATCACGAGTCTGCTAATGTAAAAAGTAATAATAATGCAGTAGAACCTAAAACTGTTAGGAAGAACAACTTTAGACCTCCATTCA
Source organism: Tanacetum coccineum (assembly GCA_026074375.1). Taxonomy (NCBI): domain Eukaryota; kingdom Viridiplantae; phylum Streptophyta; class Magnoliopsida; order Asterales; family Asteraceae; genus Tanacetum; species Tanacetum coccineum. Next base: position 31,419 of record BQNB010074647.1, on the reverse strand, counting down.
TTGAGGATTGGAATTCTGATGATGAATTTGAGGTAGAAATTATACCTAGGGATAAAACTGTTAGTTCTAGCACTAAAAAAATAAAATTTGTTAAGACTGCTAGGGAAACAGTAGAGAAGGTAGAAACATCTAAACAAAACAAGCACTATCCTAGAGGGAACCAAAGAAACTAGAACAATCTAATGTCCTAAAGACTAGGAAGTGACATTAAAATGATTAATAAAGCTTGTTTTGTTTGTGGTAGTTTTGAGCATCTTTATTATGTGTGTGATAAAAAGGTTATAAGACTAGTGTGGAACAACTCAAGTAGGGTGAATCATAAGAACTTTGCTAACAAAATGACTCACCCTCACCCTAATAGAAGATTTGTTCCACAAGCACTACTAACCAGGTCTGGCAAAATTAATACTGCCGGTGCAAGTGTTAATATTACTGTTAGACCAGTCAATATTGATGGCTCAAAACCAACTGTGAATCATCCTAGATCAATATCAAATGCTTATAAAAAGGGATATTCACAAGTCATAAGGCCATTTAACAAGGATTTAAAATACAAAAACAGTATTATCAATTAAAAGGTTAATACTGTCAGGGTAAAAGATACTACTTCTAGGGATAGAGTAGTAGTAAGTGAAAACAAGGAAATAAGGGCTAATGTTGTTAAGTCCTCAGCATGCTGGGTTTGGAAAGCCAAAAGCAGCAGTGCATCAAATACTTTCAAGAAATATTCTTACATTGATGCACGAGGCAGATCCAAGTCTATAATGGCTTGGATCCTTAAAAGAGTCTAATTCTCTTATTTTATGTGCAGGGCAACACACAGCAAAATGAGTACAAGGAAAAAGGAGTTATTGACAGTGGTTGCTCAAGGCACATGACTAGAAACAAATGCTATCTAACTAAATATAAAGATTATGATGGTGGCTTTGTTTCCTTTGGAGATGGTAAAGGTAGATTTTCTAGAAAAAGGTAAAATCAAAACAGGAACATTAGATTCTAAAAATGTGTACAATTGATGAATCTAATTTATGGCATAAGAGGCTTGGTCACATAAACTTTAAAAACATGAATAAACTTTTGAGGGGAAACCTTGTTAGAGGTTTACCTTTAATAATTTTTGAAAATGACCATTCTTGTGTTGCTTATCAGAAAGGAAAGCAACACAAAGCCTCCTGTAAGGCCAAACTTGTAAACTCAATCAGCAAACCCTTACATATGCTTCATATGGACCTATTTGGTCCTATAAATGTTAAGAGTTTAATGAAAAAGTCTTATTGCCTAGTTGTCACTGATGACTTTAGTAGATTTTCTTGGGTATTCTTTTTGGCCACTAAGGATGAAACTAGTGGGATATTAAAGACCTTCATAACTGAAATAGAAAATCAACTAGACCATAAAGTAAAAGTTATCAGATGTGACAATGGAACTGAGTTCAAAAATAGTGTAATGAATCAGTTCTGTGAAATGAAGGGTATTAAGAGGGAATTCAGTGTTGCTAGGACTCCTCAGCAGAATGGTGTTGCTGAGAGGAGGAATAGAACACTGATAGAGGCTGCAAGAACTATGTTAGTTGACTCTAAGTTGCCAACCACCTTTTGGGCTGAAGCAGTTAATACTGCTTGCTATGTGCTAAATAGGGTCTTAGTCATTAAGCCTCATAACAAGACACCTTATGAACTTATTCGTGGAAGAACCCCATTGATAGACTTCATGAAACCTTTTGGGTGTCCTGTTACCATCTTAAATACCAGGGATCATCTAGGCAAGTTTGATGGAAAAGCTGATGAGGGATTTTTTGTTGGGTACTCTGTGGTTAGCAAGGCTATGAGAGTATTTAACAAGAGGACCAGGATAGTTGAAGAGACCTTAAACATTAGATTTCTTGAAAATACACCTAATGTGACAGGAAATGGACCAGACTGGCTTTTTGATGTTGATTCTTTGACAATATCTATGAACTATGTGCCAGTTGTTGCAGGAAATCAAACTAATGGTATTGCAGGAACTAGAGATAACATTGTTACAGGTCAAGCTGAGAAGAAGACAGAACCTGAACATGAATACATCCTAATACCATTCTACACAGCTGATCCATTAATCTCTCAAGGTCATAAGGATAAGAAGAAATTTCTGAAAAAAAGCAAACAGAATGGGATGTAAGTGGAGCTTTAGATAAAGATGGGGAGGATGATTAAGCCACAAGAAGTGATTTTGAAAGGCTACTTCAACAAGAAAAGTAACTGTTACATCCTACCAACAGCACACTAGATTAATACTGTTTATACACCTGTTTTTACGTGGACCATGTTTTACTAATGATGCTCCATCATCACCAGTTAATGCTGCTAAAGCTTCTAATGCATTTAAGGATCATCTATTTGAATGATTTTCTCCTTTTAAAAATGCATTTTCTCTTCCACATGTTCCAAATGTGTTTTCAATGAATATACAAGAATTTTGAGGTATGCACTTAGATGATGAAGATGTGGTTCAGAAGTTGAACCATCAACCATTGGAAACAACCATGAATGTCAGTCCTATTTTCACAACCAGAATTGACAAGGATCATCCTAAAGACCATATCATTGGAGACTTAAATTCAGCTATTCAAACAAGGAGAATGACCAAGATTTTTGATGAACATACTATGGTTAGTTACATTAATATGCAGAGGAGAACAAATCACAAAGATTATCAAAACTGCTTATTTGCTTGTTTTCTCTCTTAAAAAGAACCCAAGAAAGTAATTCAAGCTTTGGCAGATTGAAGTTGGGTAGAAGCAATGCAAGAGGAGCTTCTGCAATTTAAACTTTAAAAGGTTTGGACTCTGGTGGATTTACCTAATGCAAGATGGCCAAATTCTGAACCAAGAATGGGTCTTAGTAAATAACGAAAATGAGAGAGGATAATTATAGTCAGAAAAACAAAGCCAGACAGGTTGCACAAGTTATACCAAGAAGAAGGAATTGATTATGATGAGGTTTTTGCTCCTGTTGCTAGGATAGAAGCAATCAGTATTTTTTTGCCTATGCACATTTTGGTGTTTATTGTTTATCCAGATTGATGGAATAGTGCCTTTTTATATGGTACTATTGAAGAGGAGGTATATGTTTGCCAACCTCCTGGTTTTGAAGATCCACAATTCCCTGACAAAGTGTATAAGGTAGAAAAAGCTTTATATGGTCTACATCAAGCTCCTAAAGCCTGTAATGAACCTTGCTACCTACTTAATTGAAAATAGATTTAGAAGATGCACCTCTAGATAAACTTGTTCCATCAAGAAGGACAAAGTGATATCTTGTTAGTACAGGTTGTATTTGATGATATCATCTTGGGTCCATAAAGAAGTCTTCAATGTGATGAGTTTGAAGGTATGATGGCACAAGAATTCAGATGAGTTCTATGGTAGAACTCACTTCTTCATATGAATACAAGTACACCAAAGGATGATGGAATCTACATATAGGCCAAGACAAATATGTGCTAAATATTGAAAGAAGATTGATTTTGCCACTGTAAAGGACATCAAGTACACCAATAGAGACTAATAAGTCATGTGTTAAGGATGAAGATGCTGAAGCAGTAATATGTTCATTATACAGATTAATGATTAAATCATATGATGCACTAACAGCTTCTAGGCCTGACAATATTGAGTTTGCTGTATGTGCAAGTACAAGGTTCCAAGTTACACCAAAGACTTCACATGTTCAGCTGTGAAGATAATTTTTAGATACTTGAAAGGTCAACCCAATTAGGCTTTGGTACCTAGAGATTTCACCATTTGATTGGAGCTTTTTTTCAAAATAGGTGATTAAGGCCTGATAGCTAGCTTAACAGGAAATCAACAATAGAGTTGTTAATATTCTTGGCAAGAGATTAATTTCATGGCAATGCAAGAACCAGACTATAGTTGCCAACTCTACTACTGAGGCAGAGTATGTTGCTGCTGCTAATTGCTGTGGACAGGTGTTATGGATTCAAAATCAAATCCTTGATTATAGGTTCAACTTCATGAATACTAAGATCTACATTGATAATGAAAGTACCATTAGTATTGTGAAGAATCCAGTGTTTCACTCTAAAACCCAAGCCATAGAAATTAGGCATCATTTCAGTCAGAGATTCTATGAAAAGAAGTTTGACCAAGTGATCACGATTCACACAGACCACAATGTTGCAGAATCTTCCACAAAGGCATTTGACTGTTAGCAGATTTAACTTTTGATTGTCTAATCATTGATTACTAATCTTTGAAGCTAAAATTTTTGTTGGATAAATGAAGGGAAGAGGTTTGAAGTTAAAACTGTAGTGTAAGTTAAAGACTGCTTCAAAAAATTAGACTGCCAGTGGGGGGGGTGGGGCCAAAGTTATAAAATGCTGACCAGAAGTAAGTACTGCTAGATATCATTAGATACTACTGCTGAGCAAATTCTTACCTCTGACTTATATCTGAGATACACAGGGCAGGAGTCTCATAGAGACACAAGTGCGATAATCTACATATTAGGAACACACTTCACACGCATTCACAAGTAGATATGGACACGTAAAGAGCGTGTTCCACAGCAACCCTCCCTAGACATCCCCTCTACACCCTCACATCTCCAGTTTATACTGAGAATCCTACTCATCATATACTCACGACTGCACCACCAATCCATAGTTAGAGCGTTCCCACTCTACCTCCATCTTCACATACCAATCATATAAACGAAGCGACCCACAAACCTAGGAAAGCCATAAGGACAACTGAGATATCTCAGTCTAGTGGACCTATTCACCTTGTTGCAAATGAGACTGGAATGGAAATGGCTGCCACTACTGCTTCTAGCTTAGAAGCAGAACATAATAGTGGTAACATAAATAGGACCCAATCCATGGCAATACTTAATAAGTCTTTTCCTCAGGGAACTGATTCAGGTAGTGGTCCCAGGTGCAAAGATACCATATTGGGGGGTGTAGATGCTCAAACTAGGTTCGAGACTACATCTAAACACTCTAATGATCCACCTCTCTTAAGAGGTTACACATTTGGAAGTGGGGAGGACAATATGAAACTATTGGAATTGATGGAACTTTGTACAAAATTGTCAGATTTGGTGAGCAAAAAGAAAAGAGAGATGTTATGAGTTGAAAAATAGAAAGAAAGATGTGTGAATAAAAACAGAAAAGAGTGATTTTGTGAGCAAAAAGAATTGAGAGATATTGTGAGCATAAAAATAGAAAGAGAGCTTGTGAGAAGAACTAATTGATGATAGAAGCCCTTTTTTGGAAAGAAATTGAAGTTAATGCTGATAACTCAAATTTAATGCTGTTAGCCTTAGGTTAATACTGGTAATATAACTTAATGCTGCTAAGCATAAAGTTTCTACTGCTGGTATACATTAATGCTGCTAAGCTTATGTTGATGCTGTTGAGTTACTATTGCCGGGTTACTTACTGCTGCTAGGCATAATTTAGTGCTGCCAGTTCAAGTTAATGCTGCTGAGGATGATTTTATAAATACTTCGATTCAGGGTTTCATTCGATTCTTTATTCGATTTCAATCATTCAAACGCTCTCTAAACATAACCACTTTATTCTCAAGTAAGCAATCAAGAGTCATTGTAAACCCATAAAATGAGTTTACAAACCATTATACATCACTATCCATCATTACTTTGACAATATACAAGAATTACAAAGCCTAGAAAACCCTAATGAATCCAATATAAACACTAATCCAACTCACGGCTTATTCTTCCAATTTCAACCCAATTAAACTAAAACCAACAATCAAACTTCATTGATAATACTTTATTTAAGCTCTAGGATCTGTATTCCATCATTCCTAATCAAGAATGTACGAAATATAAGGAAAGAAAGTCAAGAAAACCCTAAACGAGCCCTATGTGAACCCACGACCTCATTTCTTCAATTCTAACCCGTTTTAACCCAAACCAATTGCTAATCTTTGTTAATCCTTCTTATATCAGACCTTAGGAACATATATTAAGCATCCTTAATCGTTTATATACGAAATATGAGCTTGAAAACTTATGAAACCCTAACCGAACCATTACATGACCCGCGACCCATTTTCTCACTCAACGACGTACACATGACACCTTATGTCCTCTTAACATCCAATCACAAATCCACGCCAACCTAGCCAAGTAGCACAAGCACTTCACTAGAGACCATCCCACAACAGCTGTACATCCACCTCCGACACTCGATCACTATCGCTTTGCAGTTATCTAACAACAACACTAAGATTAGTATTTCAACGCGTCCACCACGATGTCTTCGGTATAGCGCACCAGCGAGCGCGAGGCCGCAGGGCAATACCCATACGAGCAGTTTTCCACCACACATCACTACCTCTACTCACTCACACTCAGCCTAACTTACGTCACATCGACGCGGCACATATCCTCAATCGCTACTCCGACCATCTCACTAACACAGACCCTCCACATGTCCATGAACAGATCCTAATGTTACTATACCGCGATCCTCAGATGGCAGATAACTTCACTCAGAGCAGAGTTAAGACAAACTGATGATCGAGGGATGACCTTTCAATGAGCCATCAATCTCTCTCTAAGAATGCATCAATCCCAATCCACTTCCTAGTCTATACACACAACCTCAACCACTTAAGTATTCAGATCACATTCTCACTGGACACAATGACATCGACATGGGAGGCACGCTAGCTTTCACTCGGAGCTCCGCTATTAATGATCTTACGAGGCGACGAGAGAGCAACATCTACCGATATCAGGTACAGCGCATGATACATCTACCCTAGTGAGATCACGCTAGTGAGAGAGCCCTCTCGGAGGACTCAATCTCGAGACGACCAGCGAGTACGGTGAACTATTATTATATAAACACTTACACCCGAAAACGACCCATTTCCACCATTTTTGATCATTGAAGCTCAAACCCAAGTTCTATCAACTTCATACCTGCTACTACACCCTTATAATGTTCATATGATCCTAAATAAACTCTTGTTAAAGTTTCATAACCCAATTCATGCTCATTTTCCATTTTGATCCAAAACCGTACACCCGAAACCCTAATTTCGCTTTTTTAAAACTAAATGATATAATGTTAAATATTGTTGATAAATCAATCCTAATGCTTAACTACTGTTAAAATACAACTTATTGAGGTAATGAAGGAATTTGAACTTAAAACCCACGCGTTTACGTTTTGAAACCCTAATTCGACCCGTTTTGCTTCCTAGCTTAACGAATCGTTATTTTAAACTTGTGTTGCGTTAAAACATCATATTTTAGTTTATTGTAACTTATAAATATCTAATGAAATGTTAAAATAAGCTTGCATGGCAATTTGGACATGTTTTGTAATTATAATCCATGCAAGGGGTATATATCGTAACTTTTGGAAACTTATAACTAAAAGGGCTAAAAGTGTAATTTTATCAAAGTTATAACTATAGGGGTCTATTATGTCACTTTTCAAACTCCAAGGTTTACTTGGTATATCAATAAAAGTTAAAGGACCAAGTCCGTAAAAATGCACACCCTAGGGGTCTACATGGTCAATATTCCAAACCCCAGGTCTAAAATGTAACATTTTGAAAAGTATAAAAATCACATTTCAAAACATTACCAGACATCACATTAATTACCATTGACGTGCTGTAACAGTTTCCAATATAGAATTAAAACGCTTAAAACCGATTATATCGTATCACAATACTAGGGAGCTTCATATTAAGGAGTTTCATCTTGGTATTACGTTCTGACTGAGTTGTTGGGTTTACGATTTAAAGTGCCCTAGCTCCTCAAACGTTTACTAAATCACTTCCAAACTCTTCAATCAAACTCATAACTCTTAAACCAAAGTTCTAATGTACAATCTTCCTAAGACTTGACATATTCTACTCAGGGTAGCGTGACGGTCTATTTACATATCAATTTACTATATCAACACATACCCTGAGTTAAGATTGTGATAAGTTCGTCACTTTTCATTTCAATTATTATAACATCCACCTATCAGGTGAGATCATAACCTCGCCTATACTTAATTACAAGTTTTTATAAACCCGCGAGGAAACTTTCAGTGTTACAAACTCTTTTACATACTCGTTTATATAATAACAATGTGATTACTTTTCAAAGACTTAATGAGTTCATAAACTCACAATTCAATACTTTATAAACCTGTACTACCTGCTATAAACCATGAGTGCAAGTGTTTTCTAAATGTATGCTATCCAGATATATTATTGCCTAAGTAGCTTCCAGTGCCATTATTTCCATATCATGAATAATTATTAATTGCATTTGCGAGTGAACGCGATATTGTGAATAGATCTATTGGGGTGACGCTTCCCGTTGGTAACCCATCTTTGGTAGCAAAGCGCACTCATAATTGTTTTGAGCGTCTCTCAGCGTCTAGCGAGCACTCGTAACCTTGGCAATTTATTCTTTTATTCCACGGACATTTTGTGTACCCTAACCAATATCACTACGTGATTTCCCTGTAATGTATTGAATGTCATGAGCTTAGGTCACAATAATGAATGTTACCCGATTTTCCAAGATATTTGGAATTCGGTTAGGCAATTATTACCATTATAGTGACTATGGCATTTCAACCCTATGATTATATTCTCCAGTATTCCCCATGAAAAAAATGTCTCCATGATATTAAATGTTCTCCATGATAATTATCCCAGTAATGCCAATATTTCCATATAATAACCTGTATTCAATTATTACATTTCAAACCTATGAATTTCACTCAACCTTTATGTTGACCCTTTTTAGCATGTTTATCTCAGGTAATTAAGCAAGTTGCGGTACGGAGTGGCATGGACTCGAAGATGGCTGAACTATTATCATTCAAACATAATATTTTAGATTTTGGAACCTGCATTTTGTAAAAACTCTGATTATAATGAATGATAACTAAAATTTTCCAACAACGTCTCTTTTAAAGTTGTTTTCTATGATTATGATTGTTGTATCCATGAAGTAATACCCCAGATTAGCTTCCGCTGCTATATTGTAAAAATAGGGGTGTTACAAAATGAGCCCGATTCCCGTTCTAGCCTATTACAAAATTTAATATATAAATGACCGAGACCTAATATTCCTAATGAACGAACTTCTTGTTCGACTCAATATTTTTACGGCTAACAATCTCCCCCGAAATGAGTTCATTGTGACACTCCTTCGAGAGATCAATGAGATTGTATTTGTCGTTAAGCTCTTATCTTCGTCTTGGTCTTTATCTTGTTGTAGGCTTGTTCTTTCATGCTTTGTGATCTTTGATCTTGAGCCTTTGTCATTTTATTTTGACTTCGTCTTTACGTCTGAGATCTTTAAATCTTTATCCTTCAGTCTTGATCGTCTTGCCAATTGCTATCTTAGTGTCCTAGACACAACATGCCCATACTTTGCGACACTTGATAAGCTGCTAATAATCTCCCTTTGATAGACTGTGATAACTTGAAGGAAGGAACTTGTATATCAAGAGTGTGCGGAGTCTTTGACCTTTTAACTTCTGACGTTGTCTTGATTCTGACTCCCGATGCTTATAGTAGGTCTTTGTAGTTTGTGCAATGACATGTGGTAATGAATCCGACTTTACTGGCATGAAGAGCATCTGCCAATCTCCATCATTATATGAATCCTGAAATCAAACATGTTAGCAATAAAGCGTGGGGGACGAAATATGGCTTTGTCATTCTCCTTCATCTCCGGTTCCGTCGGACTTTTTACATTAAATACTGTACCAGTGATCAGGTATTTCAATTTAGAAGATCCTCATGACAGAGGTTTCCCAAGCTCAAAGGGTTTAGATCCTCATACGCATATGCATCAGTCACCGCACTGCTGTTCTCAATACCGAAACGTCTCAAACAAACAACACGATATAGTGAATTCATATAGTTACTATCTTTCTGATAGAGTCACAATTCATTGTTACAAAAACAAGTTTAATTCACATAGAAATCACACCATCGTTCATTCTAGTCACACCAGTTTGATTCATATAGAATCGCGCAAGTCACTCTACCAAGAGCTTGTTTGATGTTGGCACAAGTCAGGATTTTATCCATCATTATGGTTCAAGACTTAAGTATCGATATCAATGTTCTGGCAAACCACAAGGAAAATGTCATATGCCCTTGTTAAACAGCTTATGAATTTATTGGTGGTCAACAAGTGTTTTTGTCATGGAATGATTTCCTAATGAGAATTTATTTTATTGATCTCTTGGCTACAAGACTCGATAAGGCGTTTGGTTTTAAGTAATCAGATCTAAGCCGACTGCCACTATTCAAATATGTAACTAACTCGGAGTGAGAAAGTCAATAGATGTCGAAGGAATCTCCGAGTGTCAGAATGAGACAAGTTATTGCGTTGAGAGAACGCAAATGGCGGAGAGGTTAGCATCTGCATCACTGGGTTCCATTAGTCGTCTTCAATATCATAATCATCTTGTGAAAACCGATAGGATTATGTAATTTGACCCGGTTTCTGCCTAAAGGGTTAAGGAGGCTTCTTCTTTTCACCCTTTATCCATACATTTCTTTTTCATTCTTTAACCCTTTCAATGCTTACCAAACGTCATTACGAACACCTTGTGTGATTGAGTTTCTATGATAGGCTCAATCATAGGTCGGCATAATTCCCCATATACTTATTCATCCCAATCATACAATAAGGACTGCTTTGGAGTTGTCCTTGGTATATCCCACCGGATCCTGGTTGAACATAGGACTAATTTCCTAACGCTAACCACCTATGAACTCAGATCATGCGCGTGAAGATAAGATGTTGATAGGGGTATGATAAACGTAACTAAAACCTTTTTTGAAGAGTATCAAGCACTTTGAGTTGATTAGATCACTTATTTTTTTCAAGATCACATTTTAATTACATTTCTCCTCTTATTTACAAATACTAAATCACCTATCTTTCGAAATACTTTGGTGATTAAAATTTGTCATTAAAAATCCCATGGGGAATATTTTTTAATCTTAGCATGAATTAAAATTGAATAATATAACTTGCACCCACCTCAATTTTACAATATGGTTTGCACCAAAAAAATACAAACAGTTGTAAAATGATTAAAAAATTGAGGGTTCGCAATGGATGCGGCACATAATTATAAAGATTAAATGTCATTTGAAGAAATTCTATGAAAAACTTGTGCAAAACCACCTAGATCATCTTATAACATAACAATCTATTTAGTCAGCATTATTAATCCAGATATGTATTGAGACGTAAATAGTTTTGATACCATAAGAAATGACATGTGATTATGTTATTCCAACATCATTAAAACAGTTTTCTGTAAAAACTCCCCCTCAATACATTAAAACTCATTTTGAAAAAAGACCCAATGTAATACTGAGATTCTGTCTTGTAAAACTCTGATAAGGTGGAAGGTGTTGAACACACTAAATGTTGAAAGCTTATGAATCGTCAGTGAGAAATTCTTGAAAAATTATGTTCAACGTTTTGAAAAAACCAATGTTAAAATGAACTTCCTCTTCCAACGCTAAGGATACTCGCACTTATGCGAACACTCTCCTATTTCGTTCGGACCGGAGTTGCAATTCTGAGAGCATTACAAGTTTCCATATAGAAAAACTTAGAAATGACATTTTTGAAAGCATTTTGAAACTCATGTTCAAAAAACAAAAGAAACAAAAGAATAAAAAAAAAAAAAAAAAAAAAATAACATCGATTACACGCCTGTGTTCGATTTTAATCAACAATCTAGGTACTAATGTTAATCGATTTCCCAAGAGGCATTCGAGGAAGATTCATTTTGGAAACAGTTTTCCTAAATTTTTAATTTTGTATTGTCAGCTTTTTTGAAATTTATAATTTTTGTATTTGTGATTTATAATGTTTTATATTTTTGTATATTTGCTTTTCTCAAAAATATTTACAAGGTCGAAGTTTGTAGAATATATCAAGCAAATTCTTTTGCCAGAACCTCCATTCTGCAGGATCAAACTATCTCAATACCAATTCGTCAAACAAGATACTGAAACCTAAGCTCGGGTTAAGGCATTTGGTAAACAAATACGAGCTATGGTATTCAGTTCTGACAAATACAAGTCTATTATACCGCTTTCAACCTGTGTCCATTATGAATGACTCGATATGGATGTGGCTTGTACTGAGTGTTGCACGGTTGCTGAGATTGCATGGCTGACTATTGAAGATACAATGGAATAATTGTTGTAGTTTTGGAAGCCATAATCCTTAAGTATATGTCCTCATCCACAATTTACGTGAGCACAACTTTAGATAACGCCACGATGCTCAGCCTCTACTAAAGACATTGCAGTACAGTTCTTGCTCTTATAACATCCACTACTAATTTATTCACCTAGAATTGTATTCCTCTAGACTTGCTTTTTGGCGAGTTATCCAATGCACCGGCATGGTCGGCATATGAAAAAGATGTTGAGTTCAAAGCCATGAATCCTTCAGATACCAAGGTCCATGTTAATGGTTACCCCTTAAGTATCGAAAGATCTCCTATAACCTCTTGAGGTTTTTATTTCAGACGGTCTTTGCCTTTGTAACTTCTGCACAATAACCTACTGCTTGCACTATATCTGGTCTACTAGATGTCAGATACACGAGTGACCCGATTTTACTGCTGTAGTCAATTTGGTCTACGAGTTTTCCACTCAAGTTTGCATCTAATTTAGGTTTGGTAACTATTGGTGTACCAACGGTATCACATTTTTCCATACCATGTTTTTTAAGTATTTCTAAACCGTACTTGGCCTGATTAATAAAGATACCTCTTGGGTATTGGTGGATCTAAAGTCCTAAAAAGAATTTCATTTCCCCCATTAAGGATATCTCAAATCTACTGTGCATTAATTTTTTCAAATCGTTTAGAAAATTTAGGGTTTGTAGACCCAAAAATAATGTCATCGACGTAAATTTGCACAAGTAAAATGTCCTCCCCGTATCTTATCGTGATTAGAGTAGGGTCAGTGGTACCTTTAGTAAAGCCTTTGGTCATCAGGAAATTTGAGAGTTCATCATACCATGCTCTTAGAGCTTGTTTCAATCCATATAGAGCTTTCCTTAGACGGTAAACCTTTTCTAGATGATCGACATCAATGAACCCTTCAAGTTGTTCAACATAAACCTCCTCCTTTAGTGGACCATTAAGAAATGCCGTTTTTACGTCCATCTGATAAATTGTAAAAGACTTGTGTGCAGCGTGTGCGATGAAAATCCAAACAGTTTCCAAGCGAGCAACTGGAGCAAATGATTCCTCGAAATCAATACCCTCTTTCTGAGCATAACCCTTAGCTACAAGTCGTGCTTTATTGAGAATTACAGTTTGATCTTCATCCTTTTTTTCCTTCCATAACCACTTTAGCTTGATTAGGTTCTTGCCAAAAGGGTTTGTTTCAACTAGTCCCAACATGAAGCAGTTCAAACTGAATAAAGACTCTTCCTGCATTGCATCTATCCATGCAGATCAGCCATTGCTTACTTAATGGTTTTTTGGTTCTCAGCAGTACTCACGGTGAATTGGCAACATACACATTTCAGGATTCGGTTGCAAGTTTCATCTTGTTGCACTGACTTGGATGGATTTAGCCACTCACTTGAGTTATGGGAGAATCTTTGTTCCATCGGGAGTTCAGATTGATAGAGAGTTGGTAGAATGTATGTATATTTGAATTATCAACATTGCGTGAGGAAGACTCAGCAAGTTCGTGTACCAGTGTACATAATGGGTTGACAAATTCATATGGTTCAAAATGTGTATCTTCTGCTTGATTATCGTTGTTTTCCTCAGCATGAACAGTTGTAGCTGGAGTTGTTGGTTCTGTTGTAGGGTGAATATTTGTTTTAGGTGGTGTGTCTTGTTGGCAAAATAATGGTGGGAGAAGAAAGACTTGTTGACAGTGAAAGTACCCCTATTAAAATTCATCGCACAAAGACCGAAAAGAAGAACCAACTCTTGATGTGTTAGCGCTGTTTGTACTGCTGCAGGAGAAACATGTTGTAGTTGTGGGACAGGGTCAGAGCTGTTGTAGTGTAGACTACTTTACTTAGTATGGTTTGTGAAGTATACTGCATACGTGAGAAGAACTGTTGCTGATTTCTCGCATGTACCCCCAAACGAATATTCACCAAGACCTGATGACAAGTAGCAGTAGTATTTGATGTGGTTTTCTACTTCTACAAAATTCCGCGCTTGTGCATGTAAATGTCAAATAAAGTTTTTTCTAGGCTAATCAAAGTTTCCAGATCTCTCAGATAGTGGATGCGGTTTGTGAGGAAGCTTGATTCAAAATTCGCCAAAAAGAAGTCTAAGAGAAAGCTGTTCATAGACATGCTGCATATGGGGGGAAGTTATCCAATGCATGCATAGCTTCTTTGTAATCCATTGATATCAAAAAATATCCATAGGTATGCTATGATTGAGGGAAAAAAATTGGATAAAAATGTGATCAAGAAAGAAAAATGACATAAGTTATGGAATATCAAAGTGATCTTAAAAGACACAAAGAGGAATCAACTCTTTCCTCCATGTGCAAAAATAATTTTTGAATATCATGCACATGTGTACGGTGAGTAATTCTCAAAAAGTGAACATCAAATTGTAAAATGTTTTGATTTATATCAAACATTTGATTATTTTTTAATGGTTTTATGTTTTCGAACTTAAATACCCATCACCCAACTCCTCAAAATAGAACAAAGAAGCTATAAGGAGGAAAGGTTTAGGTATTATCCCAAGATCTAACCAGAACCGAGGGATCTACCCAAGGACATTCCATAGATAAATATAGGTCCTTAGGTAAGATGGAGTAGATGTGAATGGGAATAAATGTTAAATAAGGCATGATATATCATCGGAACAATCACAAACATAGATGATAAAGAAGAGCTCGTTAGTTTAACCATTTAGAAGGGATGAAGAATGAAAAAGAAATGTATGGAAAAAGGTAAAAAGCAAGAATCCCTCCACAAACTTTAGACAGAAACCGGGTCAATACATAATCTATTGAATATCACAAAGATGATATTTGGGTATTAAAGAAAGACATCATGGACCCAGTGATGCAATGCACAACCCTTCCCAGCCACTCAAGATTCTCTCAAAAGAATCTTGTTTCATTGTCATGGAGATTAAATGACATAATCCTTTGACATCTCAGCTCCGAGTTTGTTGATATGAAAAATTTTGCAGTCTGCGTCCAGCCTCCGATCACTAAACCACAAAGCACTATTGATCTAATCCAAAAGGTCAAATCATAAATCGCCCAAAGGACACAAAAGTACAATTTAATTAAACATCAAAGAGATCAAAAATGGTACACGAGACGCATATATACAATTTCAGCATGTCTTTTGAGACATTGCGCGGAACAATCAATAGTGATACTTAAGTAAAGTTTCACAATGATAATGGAAAATCCAACCAGTGCTAACATCAAGCCAACCTCGAACTAGGTCACTAATTTGAAAATATATTTGTTTAATGTTCAATTAGTGTTAACTAGGTAATTCTAAGTAGATCTAGTAGTTATGTGTTTTTATTTGAAATTGTTTATGAAAAACACAAACAACATTTCCTTGATTTAATCAATTGAATGTGTTGGATTACCAGTGTTACTGTTATTGATGTCACAAGTATATGATAAGGTGAGGAGATTGTTGGAATTGAAGTTAGTAATAGACTCTCATGCATATACCGCACTCTACACATGACTCACTATTGAAGTATTCAGGAGTAACACAGATAATCAATATGTTGATGTCCATCAATGCAACCAGGTGATGAGAATGTTCAAGCAGGATATTTCATATAGAGTGCAACCTTTAGGGGAAGAAATATGAAGTATGTGCATACGAATGGTTGTTTATTTAGGAGGAAGCAATTGGGGGGAAAAACATCAACAACATCTCTACCTTTAGAAACAAAGAAACACCGTCCTAATTCTTCCTTCATATCTTATACACAAAGTACAAAGAAACACTTCCACAACTCTGAAAAAACAAACAACTCCTTCAAATCATCAAGTTTGTTGGTCAAACAAAGGTTATCTACAAGAGAAGATTTGTAAGCTATCAATAATGATATGAGTATGTGGTCAAAAGCTCAGAAGATAAATCACGATGGTTCACGGTAAAGAATGATGAAATTTTAGAAGATCTCCAAAGGCAAATACAAAAGAAAAAATGAAAAGATAAAGATCAAGGATCACAAGAGCATGTTGGTAAAAGACCCACTATTACACAACAAGACTCAAGACAAACAAGCATTAAAGTTCAAAGATCAAAGTCACAAGAGAAATCTCAATGATCATCCTTTAGGGGGAGATTGTTACGAATAAGAAAATAATGATCATTAATGCAATCAAAGAGAGATCTCAATGATCGTCCCTTGGGGGAAGATTGTTAGGATGGATAAAAGTGACGATCTTATTGAGATAGAAGTCTTGTAATAAATAGAATAATAATATTGTGTAATAGGATAAGTGAAAGGCTCGGACAAAATAAAGTCATAAAACTTAGCTTTAATAGAAAAAGTCTAAAGAACAGGGGGCTAAATGTAAAAGTCTAAAAGACTGGGCTTCCATGCTCATAATTGCGTAAAATTGTATAAATAAGCCCTACCACCACCTCCTTTGTAGGTGAGTCCTCTAGGTGTTCTCTAAGTGTTGTTTTTAATCTCATTCTAAAAATGTTCTCCGTCCCTCCTTTCTCTCTCAACTTTCTCTCTCTAGATATATCACTATATTGCTTAATGATCCTGAATTTCAGACCTAATTTAACAGTTCAAAGATCAAACTTACAAGAGAAAACTCAATGAAATTTCCAAAGATCAAAGTCATAATAGAGAAGATCATACCTTTAGGGGATGATTGTTAAAAATAAGGAAATTATTAATTGCTCTCTCAACAACGAACAACGGACGTCGTAGTCTATCGAAGGCGACACATCCAGACACGGAGACGATTCTCAGAAAATCTTTCACCCTTATAACTTTGTAACATCACTCTATCCCTCATGATTAACACAGAGATCAGTCAATTCGGAACGGATCTTTGCCACACGATCTGAGATGTTCATATGGCTTTATGACCACTTGTGAGCAGGTCAATCTATCATACATTATATCATCTTACGATTAACGCTTCTTTGATCTTTGAGCTACGCTAGTTATAATCGATCTCCGGTCACGAGAGAGAGAGCGTTTCAGATCAATAAGCTAGTATATGTTAATCTAAGAGAGTAAGTAGAGAAGAAAGAGGGAGAAGAGAAAATATTAGAATGAGAATTAAAAACACCTAGAACATCCCTCCCTAGAGACACACCTCGACAAATGAGGTTGGTGAGGGTATTATACCCAATTACAATAGTGAAGCATGGAGTCCCTTTGTCTTTTTAAGAGACTTTTAACCATTTAGCTCCCTTGTCTTTTAGACATTTTCTATTAAGCTATAGTATTGTGACTTTATTTTAGTCACGAGCCTTCACTACCTATTACACAATAATATTTCATTATTTATTACAAGATATTTATCTCAATAAGATCGTCACTTTTATCAATCATAACAATCTTCCCCTAAGGGACGATCATTGAGATCTCTCTTTGATTGCATTAATGATCATCATTTCCTTATTCGTAACAATCTCCCCCTAAAGGATGATCATCTCTCTTGTGACTTTGATCTTTGAACTTTCATTGAGATCTCTCTTGTGACTTTGATCTTTGAACTTTCATTGAGATCGCTCTTGTAACTTTGATCTTTAAACTTTAACGCTTGTTTGTCTTGAGTCTTGTTGTGTAATAGTAGTCTTGTTCCAATCATGTTCTTGTGATCTTGATTTTTATCTTTTCATTTTCTTTTTCCTTTGCCTTTGAGATCTTTTCATGTCATCATTCTTTACCGCGAATCCATCTTGATTTTACTTTTAAAGCTTCTAACCAACATACTCATACTTTCTTTACAGCTTACAATCTTCCTCATGTAGAACTTTTTTCTTGATCAACAACTTGACAATTTGAGGAAGTTCTTTGATTTATCAGAGTTGCAGAAGTGTATCTTTGAACTTTGAGTATGAAAAATGAAGGAATGAATATGACGGTGTTCTTGCTTCTGAAAGGTAGAGATGTTGTTGATGTTCTTCCCCCAATTGCTTCCCCCCAAATAAACAACCATTCGTATCACATACTTCACATTTCTTCCCCCTAAATGTTGCACTCTATCAAAATATCCAGCTTGAACACTTCTTTTCCCCCTGATTGCATTTGATGACCATCAAACATAATCATAATCTTGTTACGCCTAAATTTTCGATAGTGAAGTCATATGTGGAGTGCGGTCTAAGCATGAGAGTCAACTACTAACTTTAATTCCAACAATCTCCCCTTATTAATATTGTGACATCATAAGTAACCTTGGTAATCTAACACTTCACTTGAATAAATCAAGGAAATGTTGTTTGTGTTTTTCGAAAACAAATTTCGAAAAAACACGATAACTACTAGATCACTTAGATTACTAGTTAACACTAATTGAATCATTAAACAATCATTTTCAAATTAGTGACCTACGTTCAGCGTTGGCTTGATGTTAGCACTGGTAGGATTTCCATTCATCATTGTGAATACTTTACTTAAGTATCACTATTGAATGTTCCGCGCAATGTCACAAAGACATGCAATGTCACATAGACATATAAGCGACTCTTGTACCTTTTTGTATCTTTGATGTTTAATACAAATGTACTTTTGTGTCCTATGTGAGATTTATGATTTGATCTCTTTTGGCTCTAGACTCAATAAGTGCTTTTTGGTTTTAGTGATCGAAGGCTGGAGCAGACTGCCACCTTTTCAATATCAACAATCTCGGAGTGAGATGTCAATAGATTATGCATTTAATCTCCATGATAATGAAACAAGAATTCTTTTAAGAGAATCTTGAGTGGCTGGGAAGGGTTGTGCATTGCATCACTGGGTCCATGATGTCTTTCTTCAATACCAAATATCATCTTTGTGATATTCGATAGATTATGTATTGACCCGGTTTCTGCCTAATGTTTGTGGAGGGCTTCTTTCTTTTCACCCTTTGCACATCATTTCTTTTTCATTCTTCAACCCCTTCAATGTCCACCAAGACGTCATTACTATCATCATGTTGTGATTGTTCCGATGATAGCTCATGCCTTTGTTGACATTATTCATATTCGCATTCAACTCCATCATACCTAAGGACTTCTATTCTATCTATGGAATGTCCCTGGGTAGATCCCTCCAGTTCTGGTTGGATCATGGGATAATACCTAACCTTATCACCTTATTTCTTCTTTGATCATTGTGAGGTAGTTGGTTAATTGGTATTAAGATCGAAACCATAAAACCATTTGAAAATCAATCAAAGTGTTTGACATAAATCAAAACATTTAACACTTTGAAAGTTTCACTTTTGAGAAATACTCCCCCTACGCATGTGTATCGATATTCAAAATTATTTTATTCAAATTTATTTTGCACATGGAGAAAAGAGTTGATTGCACTTTGAGTCTTTTAGATGACTTTGTTATTCCACACACTTAAGCATTTATCTTTCTTGATCACATTTTAATCCAATTTTCTCCCCCTCAAAAATAGCATACCATATGATATTTTTGACATCAATGGATTAAAATAGCTATATGAGATTTTGAAAACACATGGGAGAAAACGGATATAGCATGATTATCATTTGGAACCTTTTTGAATGTTCTAAACAAATTTGAAAAATAGTTACGTCAAAGTATGTTGATATCTAAAACGTATGGTCAGTAGATTGTTCACTCCTCATCCTGTTAATTTCAGGAAACGGTCGTAACCGGACACAATCTTCACCATTTGCTCATTTATCGATATAAACACACTTGTCAACAACTACTTTGAAATCGATTATTATTCATTTGTTCAAAACATTTTCCTTTATACTCCCCCTCAAAAATATATATAAATCAAATGATTGAACAAGAAAGGGAGTGTTGAACACACAATTTGAAAGATTTTGAAAAATCTTTTTGAATAACTCTTGAAACATTTTGTTCAAAATTTTGTATACCATTTTACTTGAGCTCAAGATTTGGAATATCTTAAATGAAATAGCTCAATTCCGAGAAGGTGTAAGCTTCCTGTTGTGAGGATAAATGTACAAAAATGTACACTTTCCTTTATTTGAAGAACGAGTCCTAAGCTGACATTTACTTAGAAGTCGTATGTCCCTAGCACACTTTTTGAAAAGTTGTTGATAAAAAATTGCTCGGGACAAAGAAGATTTCTCTTCTTTTAAAGATAAAGCGCACTGAAACGTACACTTTTCTTTTATTTGAAAACCGGGTTGTTATCTGAAATTTAATAACAAGCTATTGACTTGAGCTACAAAACTTTGAATGATTTTTTTTAATAGCTCAAGACCGAAAAGATTTCTCTTTTCGTTGTTAAGGAAAAAATGCATTGGAACGTACAGATTCGAGATTAGTTCTGAAATTGCTTAATAATCAGTAGCTGATATCGAAATTTGTCTAACTAACCGAATTTGAACAAATCTTACAATAAAACCGTAAGCAGCCAATCTCGATATAGTCAAACATATCAAAAAAGTACAATAAATCTGCTGTAATAAGCTGAGATCACAAATAAGCTCACGAAATATATATATCAACCAGAATAAGCAAAAAACTTAGCAAACACCAAAACTGACTGAATAAACTGAATCGAATAAGCTGTAATAAGCTGAATCTGCTGAAAATCCACGTCTGATCGAAATAAGCTGAACTGAATAAGCTCTAAAACATCACAAATCGCTTGTGCAGCTCTGATACCACTTGTTAAGTTTCTCGATTCACGATCTCGGGAGGTCGGGGATGATGAAAATAAATGAAAGCTATTTTAGAGAGAGAAATTAGTTATTATTAAATGATTAGTGAAAATTACAATTATGAGGTTCACCCCTCTAAGGAAGATTATAGGGGGTATTTATAGACTAAACACAAGCCATCTTTAGACTAATTACATTTCTAGTCCTTGTGTTTAAGTCTAATGTAATTTCCATATAGACACCAAATTTTTAATCCTAACAGGAGCGAAAATGATTAGAAATAGACAGCATCAATGGTGAAAAAGATTGATAAGACGATACTGGAAAGACAGATAATGAGAAGCTTAGAATGTTTTGTTGGTGGGAGACGAGTTGAGACTGACTACAGGCTACTAACGCAGACAGAATGACTTTGTCATTCTTGGTTTTGCTGATTTCAGGTCACGTCTCGTACATCATCTTATGAATATGTGAATATGTAGTGTAAATTAATAAGTATATAGTGTTGAAGTACAAGTTTTTAAGATTTTTTTAATAAATTTAAAATCTTTCAAATTTTGTACTTAACACTATATCATACCCTCATAAATTAAGGGGGGCATCAAAATGTTTATAATAAGCATGCTAATTAAGATAACATTTTTAACCTTTAGAAATATTTTAATCAATTGATATCCAAAATATCAAGAGATTCGACATTTTTGATAAGGGGAGAAAATGTGATTAAAATACATAACTAATAAACGTGATCATAATGACTCAAGTGCGGACTCCTCCCTTCATGTGCAAAACAATTTCAAATATTAATGCACATGTGTAGGGGGTATTTCTGAAAAGTGAAACTTTCAAGGTAAAAATGTTTTTGATTTATATCACAAGTACCTTGATTGATTTTTAAATGGTTTTATGGCTACAATGGAAATACCAAAAGACCGACCAAGTTATGATTATCAAGGAGATATAAGGTAGTTAAGGTTAGGTATTTGTTCCATAATCCATCCAGAACCAGAGGTATCTACCCAGGGACACTCCAATAGATAGATTAGAAGTCCTTAGGATGATATTAAAAAAGGAGTAAAGTGAGATTGAGAAAAATGTTGTCCAACGCATGAGTTATCACCAGAACAAACCCAACATGGTGATAATGAGGACGCGTTGGTTTAACATTGAAGGGGTTAAAGAATTAAAAAGAATTGTAAGGATAAAGGGTGTACAGAAAGAAGCCCTCCATACACTTTAGGTAGAAACCGGGTCAATACATATGCTATCAGAATCACACAGTTGATTGTTGGTATTCAAGATAGTCATCATGGACCCAGTGATGCAATGCATAACCCTCCCTAGCTACTCAAGGTCTCTTAAAAGACTCTTGTTTCATTTTTCATGAAGATTAATACGTTTCTATCGGCTTTCTCACTCCAAGTTACTTGATATTAAAAAGGTGGCAATCAGTTCTAGCCTCCGATCACTAAAACTAAAATGCACTTATCGAGTTTAGAGCCAGAAGAGATCATCAATAAATCTTATTAGGACACAATTCTAAAATACTCTTGTTGTTCATAATCAAAGAACACAAATGTATCTTAGAGTCCTATGCATTATCCTTGTAATCTTTCCAAAACATTCAGAGTGGTGCTCTTAAGCATTTCACGGTGACAAATGGAAATCCTTCCAATGTCAACATCAAACAGCACTGCAGTAGGTGACTTGTGCGATCCTATATGGATCAAACTTATGTCAACTAGATATCAATTTGGTCTAGTTTATGAATTGATGACTCAATCAGTAAGATAGGAACTAACCAATTCACTCTTATTGTGTTATCAGCTTTGAGACGTTCTGGTAATGAGAACAAGCAAGTACGGTGAATCTGATGCATTCGCGTTGGAGGATCCAATACTTTAAGCTGGAAATCCTATCAAGGAGGTTCTTCTAAATTGAACCTACCTAATCACAGGTCGGTCCTCACGGAATCGAAGGTTAACGCTACCTATATTTGATGAATGACAAAGCCATGTTCGTCCATATTTGTGCTTATTACTAACCCTTAATTGCAGATTTATACGATGGTGGTGGTACCTTATTCCAGCTGAGTCGGATTCATAACAACATGCGCATACTCAAGACTTAAAGTTTCAAGTAATCAAGAAAGCTCAAGATAAAGACTTTCGCTACTTTGATACTCAACGTCTTCCTTGAAGTCATAAAGTGTTCAAGTTAACGCCTATCAAGGAAGATTGTTAGACAAACTTTCAAGAAGAAGTATAGTATGAGCATGTTGGTCCAAAAGACACAAGTTCATAAGAAGGTGAAGAATCACAAAAGATGTTCAAGTGATGATGCAAGATTGACGATCTCATAAAGTTCAAGATCACTGTTTATCAAGCATGTTGGAACAAGCTCAAGATCAAAGATCACTACATAAAGTCACAAGATAATGATTAAAGAATCAAGACTATGAGCAAGACTGAAGAACATTTATAGAATGCTAAGTTT
The DNA here is from genome assembly GCA_026074375.1 of Tanacetum coccineum. NCBI lineage: Eukaryota > Viridiplantae > Streptophyta > Magnoliopsida > Asterales > Asteraceae > Tanacetum > Tanacetum coccineum. The sequence continues at coordinate 8,045 of BQNB010074647.1, read as the reverse complement.
AAGTCAGCTGTAAATTAGAGTGACCTCCCTTAGGAGGAGATTATTAAGAATCAAGAAAAGACTCAGTCACTACCAATATATTAGTTCTTAGCTCGTAGTTAAACGTGTAATAGTTTAGTAAAGGAATCGGGCCGACCCATGGATAGTCCATGGAGTCCAACGCCCCATCCATCTCTTTGTAACTATAAATACCCTCTCCACACATGGGGAGGGTGTTGGTTTTCTAGTTATCATAAGCATTTTCTCTCTTTCTCTCTCTAGAATGCTAACCACCTCTTTTTCTCTCTAGACTTCTTCCTATATTTATTGTATGTGTGAGTGATACTATCCTACAAAAACATATTTTATGACCAAATTATGGCTATCACAAGTTGACCTTTCAAAAATCACAGCTTGCATTTTCTAGTTTTTGTCTATTTCAAACAAATAGTTTTGTACCCAAACACCCCTAAACGACCAAGACAACTCTCATAATCATTTTAGATCTATCTTAACCTCAATTTAAACCACTTATCTCAGTAGCAACATGAATTAAAAACCCATTTAGGTGTTCAAACCAAAAAGTTCCTAAAATGGCCCAAAAACACTAGTTTTTGTGATAAAGTTACCTACTTTTTAAACAAAATACCAAATCGACTTACACATGTACTACCATATTTTTGTGACTCTTTTATGCATGTAAAAATACCCAATAATCTCAGTACCTAAAGTGTTCATAAGTCTATAAATCGTAAGCAAAAGAAAAGTGCATAAAAATCGTGTTTAAGAAGCTTTGGGTGCAATATGGACACAAGTCATCTTGCACGTTGATTTTTACCTTTATAACTTGTATGAAATCATGGAATGAATATAGGGGCTGAGGTTTTTGAAGGACGCTCTTTGATGGATTTTTGGTGGTTCATTATTGTATTCAAGGTTATGAGGTAACTAGTGGTGATGTTTCTTTGAGTTTATGAAGATTTTGAGTGGTTGTAGTGGTTTTGTGATGGTTGCCATCCAAATGGAGGAGGATGGGGGAGGATAAGACTTTTATTAGAGAAACATTTTGTGTGGAGTGATATGAGAGAAATGATAAAACATAGGAAGGAGGGGGAGGGCATTGAGTGTGTATGGAGAGTATGAAAAAAAAGGCAAAGATCCCATTGGTCAAAAAAGAGGTGGGTGTGCGAGGAAGAGGGGTGGTCCGGTTTTAGAGTCATGAGGGGAGGGTTTTGAATATTTTTTTTGTTAAAAATGTATTTATAAGTGTATAAAAAGGTTACATAAAAATGTAAGTTAAAATGTAAACGTTAAAACATGAACGTGGATTGTCGGGTGAATGTAAAAGGTGTAAAATGTAAAATGGCTTAGGTTTTCATGTGTGAGTGACACTAACAACTTAAAATGACTTGAGCATATTGTTGACCGTTAAGACGATGTTTAAATAAAATCCTAGTTCGAATGTACGTTCAAAACGCGAGGGTGTCTAATGATGCTTTAAGAGGAGTAATTCAACGTTTAAGAAAAAACGTGAATACATAGAATTTCATTTTGACTAACACAAATAGAGGGAATTAAAATGTCTAAACCACTAAACTCTTAGAATTTCTTGTTTTCTATGTTCTCGGGATCACGTATGCACCTATACTTAACTAGACGACGAACGTTGGATTAATGATCAAAGTTGACCATTCCAAATTGGCGACGGATGTCACATAAGCTAAATATCGAGTTCTAATCTAGCTAGAACCAATCTCTTACACTCAGATGTATTTTCCGGACTAAAATATTAACCTGGTCTATCAACTAAGTAAGTTTGGAAGACATGGACTCGATCTATGATAATATATATCGCGAACGTAACAAATGTTAAGAATGCACTAACTATCCTACAACACATCGTATCTTGACGATTACGTGTGTTCTTCTTTTGCACTTAGATGGATGGTTGATTAGATCATATTTAAATAAGCAAAGAAAACTATGTGCAAAAAGGGTGAAAAAATATGTTGAAACAGTCTACTATTTATAAGAAAAGTATGGGAACTGTATGCATGTCGATCCCATAATTATGTCTGGTGGTCCCATATCAATATGGGACCAGCTAGCCTATCTGGGGCCGACATTTATAGGACGCTCTCATTTTTGTCCTTTTCTGAGGAAATGTTATCTGGTAGATTGGATCACATTTGTTTTGAAAATTTGAGCAACGTGGCTCTAATACCAATTGTGGAATACGTAGAGGAGGGGAGGGGTGAATACGTTTCCATTTAAAAATTAATCTTTTGTATGAAAGTGACACAATATGGAAAGTGACAATAGTGGTTCTACAACAATTATATATATATATATATATGTGTGTGTGTGTGTGTGTGTGTGTGTGTGTGTGTGTGTGTGTGTGTGTGTGTGTGTGTGTGTGTGTGTGTGTGTGTGTGTGTGTGTGTGTGTGTGTTTTGTGTTAAGAATGTATATGTATAAATGATGACATCAAGGCTCCCTTAAATAACAAAAAAAAGTGGTAGAGTTAGATGGCTGAAGGGAAAACGAGCAGTCAAGAATCTCATAAGGAGACTATGGAAACTGAATAGCCGACGTATGTGTTTCTTGATAATTCATACAACAACAACAACAACAACAACAACGTACACAATCCCGCCGAAGCGAGGTATGGGGGAGGTGAAATGTAGTCAGATCCTACCCTTACCTCCAGGATAAACCCGAAAGTAAAGAGACTGCTTCCAGGGGACCTCTAGACAGTGTACGTGTGCATAAGGGTATTGCTCAAGGAAAAGAACAAAATAAGGTGCAAAAGTAAGGCAATGGATCAACACAAAACATAAGACGAAGAACATGCATACAAGAAATAAACATCATAAACATAAGGAAAAAGAACAAATAACCAAACGAGTAAAGGGCACAAGAGAAGCACATAAAAATACAGGAGCAAAAACATATATATAAGAGCAAACACGCAAACAAACAAGAACAAAAAACATCATAAAAACAAGCATACACACAAAGGAGGATAAGCCACAAGAAAAACATACAAAGACAAGAGGCAAGACAGAATGGAACCACAACACAAACAAAAACATAAGAGCAAACAAGTCAGAATGCTAACGACAAGAGCACAGAAGGGACATAACAAGAAAAGCAAAGGGGCCTAAAGACAAAAAAAACTAAAACCCAAACTAAAGAGAAATCTAAGGGAATCTAAACGCCTAAAGGAAAAATGATACGTCGGGTTGCAACACAATAAGTTTTACAACCCTCCTAGGCAGAGTAACTAACTGTTGTAGTGTATTATAGACAAGACTTGGGGGGTTGATCGTTCTTTAAGGAAATAGTGAGGTAGGCTCGAAAAGTTTGTCACTAAGGTCTAAGGGTTGAGGGAAGATTGTTTTTTGTGGTTTTTACGTTTTTTTAGAAAGAAATAAAATATAATACTTTGAGAGGGGTTTTTAGCTAAATTAATCTACTCCCAATACGCAAGAAATATAAAATTGTTGAGAACTCGTATAGGTAAACAAGCAGGCTCATTAATCATGCACTACTCTCTAGTTTCTCTACCAAATCTATCGCGTTGTCACTCCCTTGTTAGTGTAATGTGAAGTATTCCCTAATTCAATTGCAGGGTGGTCAGTCACGCGTCTATGTGATCACCTAGGTAGACAACGCCTAGCAATGCTTTTCCTACCCAATAGTTAAACCACACACAATAAATACTCGCTTAAATCAACTACCTAAGACATAGGGTTTATTGATTAGTCGTGTTTTAATAGACGTCTACCTACTTTACAGTTGTGTAACTAGTTTTCTACTACCTAAAAGATCAAGTAAATTAACAAGGTTTTATGCAATCATAACCAAACACAATTAGATTTAGCGTAACATGTTAACAATGAGAAAAGATAAACAAACAGTCAAACAATTGAAAGACATCATATTGAATGATTAAAGATTTAATACTTAACTCAATGATACATGTGAGTTATGGTAGTAACAAGGGCAAGAAAAACCCTAAAACTCGTCTAATTATCAACTCCCAAAAGCTCTTTGAGTTTCCACACGAAAATATAAAAATAATACAAGAATATATATAGAAAACAGCTTGTGACGATGTCGGGTTATGCCCGTGACGCCGTCACCTCGTCGACTCTAGATTAGGGTTTACTCCACCACCTCAATTTAACGGCGTCACAAATGGTCATGACGCCGTCCCTTGGACATCTTGACGCCGTCAGCTTGGCCGTCGGGATTTACTAAACCGTCGATAACACATTTATTTTAACACTTTTTGGGCACTTTTGGCGAATGCGTCACAAAGGTGGTCACGAAGGTGAAAAGTGTATTTTGCCTTGTTTCTTATTCAAATCGAGCCCCAAACACATGTCATCTAAGTGCTTCCCAAATGCCGAAAACACAAAAAGAAAGGATTCAGTGCAATAAACAAGCATATTTGCATGATTTTAAGGGTTAAATGACTCCAAAAAAAGTGTATGAAATTACACCTTATCAAAAAACTAGCCTAAGAGAAAGCTATGGGGAGCTAAATCTAAGGGTAAAGCAAAATGGGAAAAAGGGAGCTCCTAAACGCCTAAAGGAAAACTATCCTAAGAGAAAGCTATGGGGAGCTATACCTAAGGGCAAAGCAAAAGGGGAAAAAAGGGGCTCCTAAACGCTTAAAGGAAAACTAGCTATGAGACACAAGAACCTAAAACACGCAGAGGCAAAGCTACTAAGAAGCACCTACATGCATAAACGCAAGACTTACTCAACGACCTATTACTCATACCTACAATTGTTAATTCTATCACTCCATGTGTTCCTATCAAAAGTCATGTCCTTGAACAAGAGAAACTCTTTCATGCAAAGAGAATATCATAATTAGGATTTTGAGCTTGGTGCATAAATCTAATAGGCTTTTTATGTTACATAATTCTAATGGGCTTGGTATACTTGAGACATAAACTAACAGAAGAAATAATTAAATAATAACTGCTATCAAAAAAGTGTATCAACATTAAATCTACTAAAAACTAATGCCATCGACTTCAACATATCAACAATAACTAAAACCTTTATAATAAAAGTCACTTTACAAAGCCGATCTCACATAAAAAAAAGTTTGGAACTCCTTAAAAAATATGAAGAAATATTTTCTTTAAATATATTTACAACAAACACAAGAAAACCGATGTCAAGTAAAAAAACTACTGACATTTTTGACGCGTGCAATACTATCGTATACAGGCACTCTGTCGCAACGCATGGGTTGAAATCCTTGTATCAAACAAACTCACAACATTATCTACAAATACGAGTTAAAAGATGCATTGCGGCGCAACATAGTAAAACATATCAGATCATACGTCGTTTTACATGTTCTGTCGCAACGCGGCTACATCCTCCTTAGGACACAACAAGTAAGGAGAAACTTTCATTCGAACGACACAACAAGTAAGGAGAAGCTTTCATTCGAACGTTTGAAAGTTCTTTTTAACATAGAAATAAAAAATATGAAAAGTTACCGCCTTTTTTTATACAACCAATGTACCATGTCCACTATTTTAAAAGACGTGATATTGCGTCGTCAAAGCGTCGCTAAAGTGTGGGCGTGGCCTCCACGTTACGAATTAGACCAAGACATAGACTCTAGGCGTGGTGTGATATGATGCGTAAAATGCGCGATAAGGCGTGAGGCGTGACGAGTTTTTTAGATTCAACTCCTAATTTTTTATATAAATAAAGAATATTACATGTAATAATAGTTTCTTAAGTTTATTTATTATATTAAACGTTTTATGTAAACTCAATATAAATAAAACATGGTATAAATATATAGATATTTCCATATTTGTGTCGTCTTAAGCCACGCTTTAAAATGCAAAAGCTTCGCAATAGCCGTTAAAACGTGAGATTTGGTCATGCCGCTACGTCACGCCTCACACTATTTATAACCTTGACCACGTTAAACAGGATGAAATTTTCCTTTGTTATTATTCTATCTATAAACTCGCGTCAATACAATGAACTCTCGTTATATTATGTCAGCTCATCACAAAATCTCTTATACTATTATTTCCATCAATTTTCTTGATATCAATGTCCGCTAGGTATCTTTCATTTACATAATTTATTAGTTCTACCAATGTTTTATAGCTCGCTGTCCCTTTTACGCGTGCCAAGAATTTTAAGATGGCCTATAAGATTAATGTATAATTTCTAGAAAAATATTCCAATCAAACTTGAGATATGATACTTGACAAAATGAAAAGACAGGTTAGCTAAGAAAAATAATTAGATAGATAAAACAGTTTTATGACACAAGCGTAATGTTCTACCCCCTTAATCTCGAATTCTCGATTTATAAGTCGACTTAACTCGTTTGAATTGTAACAAAATAAATGTTCAGTTTATAATCAATTGTAAATGTAAGTGAGGTGAAGTATTGATATCTCATTAAAATGAATATCCCGTACATTATATAGATTACATAATATGAAAACCCTAACCAATACATACTTGGGCCTTGGCCCATAATAAAATACACAACTAACACTCCCCCTCAGTTTGAGTGAGATGACACCGAACGCTTAAACTGGTACGAAATTCTTCAAACAATGCAGAAGGCAAGCCTTTAGTGAATATGTCCGCATACTGATAATGAGATGGAACATGAAGAACTCGAATCTGACCAGCAGAAACCAAATCTTGAACAAAATGAATATCAATTAGATGCTTTGTACGTTGATGCTGAACCGGATTAGAAGACAAATAACAGCACTGGCAGTATCACAGTAAACAAGCGTAGCAGAAGACAAAGGTGTGTGTAGCTCACGTACTAGATTCCTCAACCAACAAGTCTCAGCAACAGCATTGGCAACCCCACGATACTCTGCCTCAGCACTAGACCGAGAAAGCGTCGATTGACGCTTAGAGGACCAAGAGAGTAAATTGTTGCTAAAAAATACACAATAACCAGAAGTAGATCTCCGAGTAGTAGGGCAACCAGCCCAATCCGCATCCGAATAAGCAACCAAAGATGTAACATAAGAGGAAAATAATTGCAGCCCATGATCTAAAGTACCACGAACATACCGCAAAATCCGCTTAAAGCCGAGAAATGAGGCTCCCGAGGATCATGCATATAAAGACAAACATGTTGTACTGCATAAGAGATATCAGGTCGAGTAAAAGTAAGATACTGAAGATAACCCGCAACACTCCGATATAACATCGGACCAGAAACTGGATCACCATCATCTCCAAGTTTGAACTCAGTATCAACAGGAGTCCGACTAGAGTTACAACCAGCCATATGAGTCCGCTCAAGAATCTGAGTAGCATACTTACTCTGAGATAAAAACATCCCTGAAGAGTCGCGCGTAACGGAAATACCCATAAAATAATTAAGTGAACCAGGATCCGTCATAGAAAACTCCTGATATAAAAAAGCAATAATCCGCTGTAACAAAAGCTCAGATGAAGCAGTGAGAACAATATCATCAACATACAATAATTAATAAGCAATGACATGCCCTTGTGTGTAGATAAACAATGATGAGTCACAACGACTATGAGTAAATCCAACACGAGTAATATAAGAGGCAAAGCGCTGAAACCAAGCCCGAGAGGCCTGCTTAAGATCATAAAGAGACCTTTGTAATAAACAAACATAATCGGGATGTACAGAATCCTGAAACCCAGGAGGTTGATGCATATACATTGTCTCAGATAAATCACCAAGTAAGAAGGCATTCTTGACATCTAGCTAATGAACAGACTAGTGTCTAGAAATAGCCAAACTAAGAACAGTCTGAATAGTGTCTGGTTTGACAACCGAACTAAAGGTCTCATCCACATCAACACCTGATAACTTCGTACTACCATTCGCTACAAGACGAGCCTTGTAGCGACTAAGAGTCCCATCTGCCAAATATTTGTGGCGAAACAGCCACATGCAATGAACAATATTGGCCTCTGCTGGTCTAGGGACTAGAGTTCAAGTATTATTTTTAATAAGTGCATTATAATCATCATTCATAGCATATAGCCAATTTGGA
>BQNB010074646.1:0-29215 GCA_026074375.1 Tanacetum coccineum | reverse complement strand
GTATTCATGTAGACCCAAGTAAGATTGAAGCAGTGAAGAATTGGAAAGCTCCGAAGACACCGTCAAAAATACGGTCATTTCTGGGATTGGCTGGTTATTATCGACGCTTTATCGTGAATTTTTCTAAGATTGTTAAACCCCTTACTTCACTGACATAGAAGAATCAAAAGTATGAGTGGGGCATGGAACAAGAGGAAGCCTTTCGGACTTTGAAGGACAATTTGTGTAATACACCAATATTGTCGTTGCCCGATAAAGTAGAAGATTTTATGGTCTACTGTGATGCGTCAAATTAAGGATTGGAATGTGTGCTCATGCAAAGAGGCAAGGTGATTGCATATGCATCGTGACAATTGAAGATTCATGAGAAGAATTATACCACGCATGATTTAGAGTTGGGTGCAGTGGTCTTTACTCTTAACACATGGAGGCATTAATTGTACGGGACGAAAAGTGTTATCTATACGGATCATAAGAGTCTTCGGCATATATTCAACCAGAAGGAGTTAAATATGCGCCAAAGAAGATGGATTGAATTATTTAGTGATTACGATTGTGAGATTCTCTACCATCCAGGTAAGGTGAATGTAGTAGCTGATGCGTTGAGTAGGAAGGAAAGAGTGAAACCGAGTCAAGTACGAGCAATGTCTATGACTATTAGTCTAGCATTAAGGATAAGTTTTTGGCTGCTCAGTATGAGGCATCCAAGGAAGAGAATGCGCCAGCCAAAATGCTGCGTAGCTTGGATCAACAAATGGAGAAGAAGGAAGATGGAGGTTTATACTTTATGGATAGAATATTGGTTCCTTTGATTGGTGATGTAAGGACTATGATTATGGATGAGGCATACGCTACGAGATACTCTATTCATCCGGGATCAGATAAGATGTATTATGATTTGAGTGACATGTATTACTGGCCAGGTATAAAGAGGGATATAGCTACATATGTTAGTAAGTGTTTGACTTGCTCAAAAGTAAAGACTGGACATCAAATACCATAGGGTTTGCTACAACAGCCAGAGATACCCGAGTGGAAATGGGACAAAATCACTATGGACTTTATCACAAAGTTGCCGAGGTCGATGGGTGGGTACGATACGATTTGGGTAATAGTCGATAGATTGACCAAGTCGGCTCATTTTCTGGCGACACGTGAAGACTATAATATGGAGAAATTGTCAAGACTCTACATAGATAAGACAAGGGCGAGGCATGGAGTACCTGTGTTGATCATTTCTGATCGAGATGGATGATTTTCTTCGCGGTTCTTCCAATCATTACAGAAAGCCTTAGGAACACGGTTGGATGTAAGTACGGCTTATCATCCTCAAACAGATGGACAGAGTGAGCATACTATTTAGACCTTGGAGGACATGTTGAGAGTGTGCGTGATGGACTTTGGTGGTAGTTAGGATACTTACCTACCTTTAGCTGAGTTTTCCTATAACAATAGTTATCATTCGAGTATTCGATTTGCTCCATTTGAGGCATTATATGGAAGGAAATGTAGGTCACCCGTCCTCTAGGACAAAATTGGAGGAAGTCAGTTAATTGGACCAGAATTAGTACAAGAGACAACTAATAAAGTAGTATTGATTAAGGAAAGGCTTAAAGTAGCAGGAGATTGCCAAAAGAGCTATGCTGGTAATTGCCTTAAACCGTTAGAGTTGAAGTTGGTGATTAAGTGTTATTGAAAGGTATAGTGCATTTGGAAAGAAAGACATGTTAGCACCAAGGTATGTAGGACCATTTGAGATCATTGAAAGGATCAGTCCTATAGCCTATTGAGTAAGATTGCCTTAATAATTAAGTAGTGTACTTGATGTGTTTCATGCGTCAAATCTAAAGAAGTGTTTGGCGGATTCAAATCTGCATGTACCTTTAGAAGGAATTAAGTTAGACAAACACTCTTCGTTTTGTTGATGAACCTGTTAAAATTATTAATCGCGAGGTAAAAAGAATTGAAGCGTAGTATGATCCTGATAGTTAAAGTTCATTGGAACTCGACGCGAGGTCCTATGGATTTCATGAAAGCTAAGTATCCACACTTGTTCGTTGAGCAAGTTATCGATGGAAGTACTAGTTGAAGTTGAGTACATAAGTTTTCTGGCAGACCTTAGTGCACCTTGAATGTTCATATGTGGTTTGGTTAAAGTTATATTTTGTATTAACCCGAAGTGTGGGTAAGCAAAATTATTAGCTATGGAAATCGATTAAATTTAAGGACAAAATTTCCCTAAGTGGGGGATACTGTGACAACCATGATTTAGCGAGGTTAGTTTAACCATTAGTGTTAACTTGCCTAGTTTTTTGAGTTTGGTATTATGTGCTTAAGATGAATTGGTGATATGTGTGTTATGATATACGTATTATTATAAGTGTTTGTGATGGTAGAAATGAATGATTTAGTCATTTCATTTCGTATGTGATGGTGATTTCGAAAGTATAGTGATTTTCGTTATTTTTATCGTCGGTAAAATTGAAGAAGTATGTATCGTTAAATCTCGAGTTGAGATTAATTAGTGAATTGAGATTTTATAATTTATTTATGAAGTAATAAGTAAATATTAATTTGGGAAAAATAATAATAAGTAGTGTAAGTGTTTTATTTTAAGTATTGTATTTATTTAAGTATTTAAGGTAAATAAGTAGTAAATAGTTTTGTATTTAAATAAATATATAAAAAAATATATATAGGAGGGGGGAGAACGAAATTTTTATAGAAAAAAAAATAAATAAATAATTTTATAAATGGGATGTGGTTGGATCGGCTTAAAGGAAAAAAAGAAAAAAAAGAAACCCAAATTGGACTAGGATTACAATTTAAGCTTTATAAAAATAAATCAGTGTTTTATTTTTTCCATTGTTGATTTTTCAAGCTCTCAAGAAATCAAGGTTTGATTTTTTGTTAAATTTTGTGGAAACTAGAAGGGGGGGTTGAATAGTTTACACGTTTGTTTTACGTTTCAAAAGTTTACTTTCAAAAATCTATAGATCCGAGTTATATGTTAAATCAAATCACAATATGAACAAGCAATAACTATATAAACTAAAACACGATAATCAACAATAATAATGTAAAAAGATAAGGAAAGAAACAACCAAACCAAGACATCAAGATTTTATAGTGGTTCGGCTATGAAGCACCTCTTCGCCCTACTCCACTCCCCGAGTATCCGACTCGAGATTTCATCCCTAATGTCAACAAGCTCCCTTTAGGCTGAGAAAACCGTTTTACACTCGCTTACGTATTAGTTCGACACTAAAAGCTAAAGGTCGAGTTCTAATTTAGCTAGAACCATTCTACCACTTCAACATGAATACACACACTCACAAAATTCTACTCTATCTATCTATACGATATCCAATCACACATATACACACGAATAAATATAATTAGATTTTGGTAACTTAAAAGAAAAGAGGAGAGTCCACTAATTATACACTAAAGAGTTAACTACGTCGTTCTTGACGAATACGAGTGTTCTTCTCTTGCACTTGAACGAGAGGGAAGAGAATAGACCACTTGAAACAAGATCTAAGTAATGTAAGTGGACAAGAGTTATAGTGTAGAAAGAAGGTTTAGAGAGAGAAAAAAAGACTGAAAAATTCATGCAAAGAGGAATGATTTTTCTCTGCTGGGAATAAGAGCAGTATTTATAGGCAAGGAATCCCAACGGCTCTCTGGGGGCGGTCCTGACGGTCCCTTATATATAAGGGGGCTGCATAAGGGGGCCGCCACTAGACTCCGCTCCTTTTTTTGTCTTTTTGTGGTGAAGGTTGTTATCTGGTGTAAGAAGCTTCCATTTTGAGGGGGAAAAATTGAATTTCAAATTTTAAGTTTTTTAATAAAACTTTTTATTTAATTAGAAAAATTTTGTAAAAGTATTTTTGAAAAAATACTTTTGTTAGAATTATAAAGTGAGAGATTAGAGAGAAAAATCATTTTTTTGATCACAAGCATGCTTAATTATTTTGTTTGTCCATACTTAAGAGGATCATTAATCCATAGAATAACAATTTTACATTTAATAATTATTAAGACGTTTATTTTTTATTGTAAACGATATTTACATTTAAAACCCTATCCACCATTTTTTTTGAAGCTTTAAAGATCAAGGTTAGATCATCTTTCTCAAATTTAAAACCATGTCAAATCTTTATTCTAGTAATCTAGGTTATGATATAATCTTTGTTTTAATTATGTAATCCATAAATTGGTGGATTAGGGTTTATAAAAGTTCTGAAATTATGAAGTAATGATCATCTATTATTGATTATGGGATACTAATTAGCATATGGGTGGGTTTAATTAGGTTTAATTATTGAAAATTCAGAATAGAAATCTGGGCAGAATTTTAAGTCACCTTGCGAGAGCCATAACTCGGTCATACGAATATTATTGATTTTATTAAGCCTAAACCTAACTACAGAGAGTCTACTTTGCAACCCAAGTGGTTTCATGAATTAAAAGTGAGTGAAAGTCAGTCAAAATAATTTTACAAGATTCGTTGTCGAATCTGAGTTTTCGGGGCAGATTCTGAGTTGTGTTTGTGAGGTCAAAAACTATAACAAAACATCTTTTTAATTGATGGGATTGCTACAATAGTATGTTTATGATGTCTTTGAATTTTTGAAATTTTTGTAGATTTTTCTCAAGTGTCTAAATAGGCCTAGTCGAGTCAAACTTTTGAGTGGTCCAATCAAGTCAATTTTTGGACACTTTGTAATGTAGAATTTTTTTAAATAGCTAGGCTCAATATTATTTTTTATAAAAATCACAATAGTTACACAACTCATTGAAGATGTAGGAAATGCAATATGGAAATCTAATTGGGTCATTTAGTATTTTATTAGTGATCATGAAATGACTATAAAATTCTGCTATAATATGAAAACTTGAATAAAGGGATTTAAAGTATTTAGAGTATAAATAAAGTATGGGAAGTATGGTAAGGTTTTTATAAGCATATTATAGACATTAGTAGCCATCAATTGAAAGGTTACATATTTAAGGCCGTAAAACCTTAATCATGCGTAACCCTTTTTCTGTGTATTCTTGGGGTGAAAATGATACTAAATGGTTTTGGAAATTTTTTATGTGCTGCGAATAATTATTTTACTTAGTTTTGGACATTATTTGATATTATATGGCTTATGTGTATGCATTGTTAGATCGAAGGCGTACGCCTACCCATGATGGATCTTACCTAGGATGGAACGGAGGGATACACCTATCCCATGTTTATGTAGTACATTCTGGGTGAGCTTGGTTGCTAATAGTGTTAGTACTAATCTAAGCCCGAATGTGTAATTAATTGTGTGATGATTTTAATTGCTGCATTTGTGTATAATATTCTTATATGTCCTAATGATTCTGATTCGCAGCAAGAGTAAGTAATTTGTGTCAAACCTGTGAATCTCACCAACATTATTGTTGACGTTTTAAAGTATCATTTTCAGGTGAGCATAGTGAAGCTAAATAGGTTAATTTGCGTGGCTAGAGAGACTTTAGGATATCTGCATTCTAGAACCTTTGCTAGAGACTTCATTTATGTTTTCGTATTTTAGTTAATTTGATTATTCATGATGTTATGTTTGGATTCATTTTCTATGTCTATGTATTGTGTGTGCGATTATCCTTAATACAAGACCCCTCTTGTGTTAGGTGTCGTCATAACACTTTGGATTTTATTTAGTTGCATTCTAGTTATTATCTATTGTTGACACCAATGTGTTATGATGATGCCTATCTTGTTACGTCTCGCGTTTCCGCCTTGGTGGGGTGTGACAGTAAGAACCAGAGCTTCTTGAAAAATATGCATGTGTATTAAACTCATGCTAAACCGAAACCCTTCAAGTTGCTAAGGTAAACAACCTCTACATGTATCCACACTACACGTTATACAATATCACCTGAATGTTAGTTCCTCGAACTAACGATAACCGAATATTATAAAACGAACTTCAGATACCCTACTTGGGGATTCCTTAGGACGTGTATAGAGAAGAGAAGATAGATGAGGATGATTACAAATTACCTGACGGTTGTTGATTTCGGTTTGGCGGGTGTAAAATGGTTCAAGGTGAGGGTCGATATTAGGTGGGTTTTAAAAAACTTAAGGAACTTGATTGGTTAAGGAATTGACATAACGAATGAGGGAAGGAGTGCTTGCACACGAGGTCCATTCGTCATTCCCATCGTCATCATCATCGTTGAGATGAGATGAGGATGGGGTTAGATCAAAAAAAAAAGCCGGAAGAAGAAAGAAGAGGAATGACGACCTCACGTTCTCATGCCACGATCCCTTCTTGGGTTTTCCCGCTCTAGTTGAGCGGCATAGATGATTCATGACAAACGATCGTCACAGACCAGAGGACTCGTGATTCAACTTTGGGAACATTCATTCATGATGAATGTAAACAAACAGGTTAATAGCATACCATAGGGTAGAATTAACCTAGCTTGCTAAGTGACCCACTCCATTCGTTTTGCCATGTAATAGGCAAGATTGAATCTTTCGGAGTGTATGACTAGTAAAGCAATAAATCAAAAGACACCGGGAACATGATCCCGTATTACCCTCCCATGACAAAAAAGTGTTTTCCCTGGATGATTTCCTCTAAAGGTTTCAATTGATGGTATTTCAAGAGTGATAAATTGATATCATGGAACAGCAATCTCCTCCTCCTGACGGATGCCGACGACTTGACTTCTCGATTAAATCGAAAAAAATCAAGACGAATAATGAATGTCCTTGAAAGAATGAGGGTTGGTTTGATATGGACCATTTCAAAGGATACCATGTTCCACTCATCAATCTCCACCTAATCGGTAAAGACACACTACACGCTCCTTCTCACATGGAACGTCAGAATTTGAGCAATTTTTCAAAAGAGTAGGAAGAAGATTGATTTATTGGCATCATAAAAATTCGACAAACCTTTGACCTTTGCAGAATAACTCATATTATAACTCGACTGTAAAACTCAAGAATAAAATGAGGACACACATTGTTATTGAATTCCAATAAGAACACTCAAATTCACAAAAAAGAAACAAAAGATCGAACAAAGAGTAATTTAGATCCGTAAAGTTATCAAAAACCACCCAACCCTCGTGAATGTAACGTTCTTCAGGTTTCTTAGTTTTCTTTATTGAGATCGGAATCTCATGTGAAATATTTAGGATATAGTGTCTGTATTTTTGTAATCTTCAAAAGATTTGCGAGGCATGATTTCTCTAGAAGGAAAATAGAAATCGACATTTATTACTTTTTCACTGTAAATGTTATGAGCAAGTGTTTCAGATGTGCCTAAATGTAACAAATTGGAATAACGATTAACTCTACCTAATATAAAATCCTAAGATTAACCCAAACGATCGTTAATTTGATATTTGCTCATCTAAACAAGTTCAAAAATACATATGAATTAATTATCTTGAATTGTTTGTCATGAGAACATATGCATGTGTTTTTCAAAACATTTTTGGAGTTGGATTATCAATGCAGAGCAACAATTATTATGGTTCCCTAACGTGAGTGTTTGAAAAAAAATTGGGTTTATGTTCGAAATCAAATTTTCAACATATTCACTAATGTATGCAAATCCTATATCTACGGGAAACATATCAGTTATACATTGTATCCTAGTACTCTAATTTCACTTTTTGGTGTTCACCATGAACCCTAGACTCAAATTGAAAGAAAATAAGATGAAATAACTTACAAATTGATGATCTTTGTGATAGTTAGAAATGAATTATATAGTGTTTGATTTGATCTTTATTGATGTTTAAGATGGTGTGATTTTGAGTTTTTGGTGGGTTTTGAGTCGTGTTCGTCAATGGCAGCAGGTAAGGGGGTGTTTGTTTTTATGTTTTGAAATTTTTTGTTTAAGTGTCCCATTTTGTGACTTGCTGGTGCCGGTCCCATATTTACCGGCGATCCCAAATATATTGGGAGCCGCCTATATGGGGGCCGCCCTCAGCCAATTTGGACTTGGTTTTTGACGAAAATTTTACGAAGAGGAGTGACATTTTAATTTGCATTTCGCGAATTGAATATGCTTAAAGTAATTCGGATGAAGTATTTAAGTTGTCACGACACGGAATAGAACACGGACTAGAATTGAGACAGAAGAAAGAGAAGCGAACTAAGATGATTTATGGAATGTGTTCCATCATTCCTAAACCAAGACGTAGAAAGTTAACAATTCACGTTTAAATAAGGGTTTAGTAAGAATGTCGACGATGTGTCGTCGGACGGCACTTTTTCGATGAGAATATGTCCTTCTGGACATCTAATCACGAAGAAAGTGTGACGTATTTCGATGGTGTTGTGAGTTGGGGGGGGGGGGTGGGAGCGTAGAATGTTGCACCGGCTTTTTGCTAAGTCAATACGCCTTTGTTGTCGCACATGATGGAACGAATCGTCGAGTCAATACTCGTAGTCCGATTGAGAGCTTGTTTCATCCATAGTCTTGTTGACATGGCCTTTTCGTCGCTTAACGTATTCAGATTCGTCTTCCGATAGTGAGGAGATAGCATGAGCGATTTTGTTTCTTCGAGAACCAAGATTCAAAATCAACAACCACGAACAAACAAATACCGCTAGTGCTCTTTCGGTCCACATAATCTCCGCGCATGATCAGAGACGGATATAACTGGCGGTTTTCTAATGCCGGTCCCCTTAGATACCATAATCCAAATTGCTAGTGCCTTAATGTATCTGGAAGAAATACGCTTAACCGCATCAAAGATAAGTTTGGGAGCCTCTTGGAAGGAGGCATAGAGGCAACACTAAACATGATATCAGGTTCTAACTTGCCGTAGGTATAAATAAACGGACCTATCATAGTCTCGATACTTGGTACTATCTACCGACTCCACACTAATACATCTTCGAGAGTTAAGTATCGGGAGGACATGGGTGTTTTTCATTAGTTTAAGAAACTTCTAATAGACCAAATTTCTTAAGCATTTCTTATATACTTATATTTCCTATTTTGTTTAAATTTGTAATCCAAGGGAAGAAGTTAAGTTCACACAAAAAAAGCCATCAAGCCTCATCTCGAACTTCGTCATGCTGATTTTGGCAAATTCATCACACATGTCTTAACAAGTCGAACCGAATATAATGTCATCGACATATATTTGAACAATGATGAGATTTGAACTTTTTTTCTTAGTAAAGTAAGAGTTTAGCTAGCCATTTCCATCTTTTATATTCATGTTTATAAGAAAGCTTTTAATGTTATCATACAGAGCTTTGGGTGCTTGTTTAAAGACCATATAAAGGCTTTCTTAGTTTATAAACATTATCATCGTTTTCGACATCAATGAATCCTGAGGTTGTGCCACGTATACTTCCTCATTTATAAAACCAATAGGAATGGCACTTTTACATCATTTGGATATAATATTAAAAACCTAAGGCGCAAGCATAGGCTAATAATATCCTAATAGATTCAAGTCTAGCAACCGGGCATAAGTTTCATCATAATCGATGCCCTCTTGTTGGTTGTAGCCTTGAGCAACTAACCTAGCCTTATTTCGAGAAACAATACCATTCTCATCTAACTTATTTCTAAACACCCACTTAGTTCCTATAATTGTCATATTCTTAGGTTGCGGAACTAGCTCCCAAACGTCGTTAGCAATGAATTGATTTAATTCTTCTTGCATGGCGACTATCCAACTTTTATCTCCTAAGGCTTCATTTACATTCTTAGGTTCTATAGTTGATATAAAACAGTAGAAGTTACTTTGGTTTTGGGCTTGTGATCTAAGGGTTCTTTGGTTGAGGTTTCCTATAACATTTTCTAAGGGATGGTTCCTAGATTCCTTAATATTGACTATTTCGTCAATCTCTAATGTTTCATCCTCAACAATATTTTAGGTTGTATCCTAAGTCTTGGATCTGATTAGCCTTTTGTAAGCCAATAGCTAACTTGAATAAATTCCACATCAAAACTAATAAGAAAGCCAATGACTATGAATAACTATTGCTAATGCGAATCCTTAACACAAACTAAATTTTATATTTTTCCTAGACACTAAATGACAAAAGAAAATTTTATAAAAAAGAAAAATATTTTTTTATTAATTTTTGGATTTTTTATGAATTTTTAAAGATTAAAAACTAATTAAAACTAAGAAAATAGAAAAAGACAAAAAATAAAAGTTATAAAAATTCTGAAAAAATAAAATTAAATAAAGAAAAAGTTAACAATTCTAAAAATATAAAAATGCCCAAATTTTACTGTTTTAATTAAAAGTAATTAAACTAATTAATATTAAACCTAATTTAAATTAATTAAATTAAATAAACTAACTAAAGTTAACTTTGGGACTAACAGTGAAAAGGACTGAAAGGACAAACGGGGTAACAGGGTGACTAACCTAAGGACTAACAAAGTTAACAAGAAAAGTCAAAATTACACAAATGGTCCCTGAGTTGGACCCCGATTGCAAGGTGGGTCCAAAGTGCTTATTAGCAAAAAGCTAAAGAAGCAAAGTTGTAAAGGGGACTTAGGAGAACATTTTTCATAAGAGGGGCATAAGCTGAAGTGGGCTGAATAAGCCAGAAAAGTGAGCTTATGGGCTGACAGTGGCTAAATAAGCTTAACAGCTTATTTAGCTTTTCTTTTGGAGTTTAAGCCAACTAATAAGCTAGAAAACTATAGGGGACATTTAATAAGGATAGGGGAGTCCTAAAATAAGCTAAGTTATCTAGATAAGCCCTAAAATAAGCTGGGATTTAAATAAGCTATATCTAACAGTTTAACAAGAAAACAGAAAAAGGTGGACTTTAAGTCCTAAATAAGCTAACCTAAAGGGGGAGTTAAGCTACAAGATTGTTGGCAATTAAAGAACTACCTATAAGCTATAAAGAAAAGCAAAAATAACCTAGGGCTAGTAATCAAATAAGCTAGAAAAAGTGGGCTGCAAATGGTGTCTAGCACCAGGGGAGGCCAACAGGGGCTTAGGGCTTATTTTGGGCTTATGAAATAAGCTCAAATGAGCTTTTTAACCACAACAAAGCACAAACAGATATAAAGGGGTGACAAATGAGCTTATATTCAGAACTTGGGGGCCTGAAAAACAATAAAAGCTGCTGAATTTTGAGCTTAAAAATGGGGATTCTCAAAAACACATGCATACATACAAACTCTTTGACTTATGCTTGGTCAAACCAAAAGGGACAGAACATGGGATCTTGAAAAGGGGCTAGTAACACAACAAAGAGCACAACAAAAGGGTGCTTAAGCTGCTTATGCAGCTTGAGCACTTAAGCTCAAGTTTATTTATTCAAATTTTGACAGAAACCACAAAGACATAAAAAAACTTATTTTAAAACTAAATTTGGTAAATAAAGTGGCTTAATAAAGCCTACACACTCAGCCAAAAGTGGCTGAGTGCTCTTGACCCATGCACAACCACAAAATGACCCATTTTACCACTAAACCAAACACCTCCTTAAATTATGAAATTCGAGTTTTTATCTTTTTAAAATGAAGTGAAGGCTGAATAAGGGTGTTACAATAATTGCTTAGTAGCTTAAATACTTTTTTAAACAGTTTTAAACAGATTTAAAGAACTAAATTGAGAATTTAGATTTCAACAGTAACAATATCAAGAACACAATTAACTTTTTATTAAAAACAGAAAATTACAACATATGGTTTTGAAATAAGGCTGAATTACAAATAATGCTTAATAAAAGACTTTTAAAATTAAAATTACACTAAAACATAAAAAAAAGTGGTGTGTATGGTGCGGCTTGGTCTTGGCTCTTTTATAGCAGCCCCTTTGCCTTCTCTTTGACTTGGGTTGTGCTAGCTGTGAGAGTACAAACTCTCAAAGCAATCCTAGCCTTTTCTTTGGTTTGTCTTCATCTCAACCATTGATGGGGATCGGGTTGTGTGTTTGTTGAACTGGAAAGGGTTTGTAGGGGCATTGGGTTGTGGGGAAAGGTGAGGGATAGCTGGGAGAGTACTTGGGAGGTGGTTTTGGGCGTGAAACCGTGGGAAATGGGGGTTTGAGTTTTGGCGGGTACGGGGTGTACAGTTTTATGGTTGCAGGATTTTAAAAGATATGTTTGGAAGAGATGCAATACTAGTCCTCACACTTTCTCTCTTTTTTCATTTCTTTTTGGCCGATTTTAGTTATAACAAAGTTAGTTATAACATGGTTTGGGAATTGACAGTTCTGGTCCCTCTGTTTTTATAACTAAAAGTTTAAAAAGGTTTAAGGTTATGGCAAAAAAGGACCCACTAGTTTTTATAATATACAAAAGGAAAACACAGATTAGAGGGAAAATTGCAATTTCGGACCCTTGTGGTTAATATAACTCTATTTTATATCTCTTATAAAATACTATTTTAAAACTTAGGCATTTTTGGTCTCTTTTTCTTTATATTATAACATTTGTTCTTTAAATAAAACCAAGGTATTTAAATTAACATTTTGGTCCTTGAGTTTTTTATAAAAAAGGTATGGGCTTGTACATTGGGCCCCACTGAGTGTATATGGGTATGGGCCCCAATAATGTAACGCTTGTGTTAATTGGCTATTTCAGCCTAATAAGGTATGAGTGGGTTTTTTCGTGTACAATGCTAGATAGGCTGTTCAAAGGGCTAGGAATTGGGGTCCTTCAAGTCTTCACAGTCTATGTCAATCTGCACACAAAAGGCTGTTGTAATTGATTGAGGGCCCATTTGGTCTTCAAAGTCATCATAATATCCTATTGGGTCTTTTCCCGGCCATCAGATGGGATAACAGAAGCAGTCATAGTATCTTCAGTTCCGGCTACGGTTTGACTGCTGATTCTTCAGTATTGACTCTGACTTTGGCATTTTTGGACTTTGGCCTTGATTTTGCACAGTCTTTTCCATTCCATGCTCAGTTTTGTCATTTTGGCTTGGTTTTCTGTCTTTTTGATGATATCCACTTCCTGCACAATACAAATGCAAAACAAACATATATTTGGCAGTTTTTGTCTGTTTTTGGTCATTTAAGCTCGTTTTTAGAGGTAAAAGATATGTGTAATTAAGCACTTATCAGTCCTTAAATATCCTCCCCGGATCCTCTAGTTCTTCATCCTCTGATGTAGTCAGAACCACATTTCTTCTTTTGAGAATATTTTCCAATTTCTCGACCTTCTTTACCAACTTCACAATGGCCTTCCCCATGGTCTGCTTAGTCTGCTTGAGCTCTGTCTCCAAACTATCAACCTTGGTGATCAAAGTGGGAACCATACGAAGGAGGTCTTCTACTGTCAAAGATATTGCCTCTGACGCATGAGGGTGAGAATGATCCTGAGATTGTGGAGCTTCAGGTTCCTGTCTTGGTGAGAGTGGTTGGTGTTCAGTTGATGGTTGTTCAAAGGTATACTCAGTGGGTTCAGGTGAAGATGTCTCAACTTGGGTAGGAGGAGTGTGAACAAAATCAGATGATGAGCCATGAAGTTCAGTCTTTGTTTCTAATTCTTGATCATGATGGGGTTCAGTTGCAGGTTGAGAGGTAGAGGGTATCGATGCATTTGGTGGGGGTTGTGATTCAATAGGTTCTTCTTGTGGTTCACCTTGGTTGTCATCATGTCCTGCAATCATGTTAGCTAACAATGGTCTATTCACCCCAGCAAACCCTCTGTTCATGTTCTCAAAAATCTTTTTAGTCAATTGATTGCAAGTTTTATACACTATAAAATATATAATAATATTCAAAAAGAGCAATTAAGAACTTTCCTAAAGTCTCCCTCAAGAAAAGCTCACTCTAAAAGATATATTATAATATATAATACGTATATTTAACCGGGAAGAATGATCATCCGGGTCGTTTCCCCAACGACTTATGAAATTAAAACCTTGCTTTAGCTTGGATTATGATTTGAATGAGAGAAAAGATATTTTTGAGTTTCTATAACTACTAAATAAAAGCAACAATAAAAATGAACAATTAAAAGCAATTAAACACTTAAACTAATTAACGGGAGCAAATAAAACGCGACAAATAAGCAAATACACTAAAATTAACTCCTAAAAATGCAAACTAAATTTCTAAACCTAAATTAGGACAAAAGAACATTTTAAGAAAAAGAAAAACATTTTTTTGATTATTTTTGAATTTATTATCAATTAAAAACTATTTTAATCTAATTAAATCCTAAAAAATAGCAAATTAAGTCCTAAACATTAAGAAAAATGATTTTTAAACTTAGAAAAGTCTAAAATGAAACAAGGTTTACTAGAAAATTAAAAGAGGCAACTCAGCTTATCAAATAAGCTGTGAATGTGGCTTATTATGCTACGGCTTTTAATAAAAATAAGAAAAGGAAAACGTGTACAAGTATTAAATGGGGAGAGAAACGAATGGATGAGCTATTGTAGCATATTGGTTAACACGTAGGGTCTGTGTGCTTGAGGTCACGGGTTCAAGGTTGGTATACACCACTTTTTGCACTTTTTTTTATTTTTCAAAATTCAAAGAACAAAAGTTGTAAAACAAGCTAATGTGAGCAACTTTAATGAAGGCAACATAAGCTCTAAACCAAAAATAAGCTCTTAAAAGCTTTTGAAAGAAACTGTCAACAGAAAGTGGAGTTTTAAACTCACTTTTGCTTATTTCAACTAAAACAGTTGCACAAAGCTCAAATTAAGCTCAAATTGCAAACTAAAAGCTGACCTATGAAGCTTATGATGTCTACAAGCTAAAAATGAAAAGCTACTTGAGCTGAAAACACATTAAGCTAACTGAAGTAGGAGATTAAAAAGCTAAACTAAGTAGGTAACTCAAAAAGTTCAAAAATAAGACAAACTCTAATACTCAATAAGCTAAGACAGAAGCTGAGCTTATGGAGTATTAACTAACCACTTATAAGCTATGAGTTCAAGTAATAAAAACAGGTCTAATAAGCTAAGCTTATAAAATTAAAAGCTAATCTAAGTTACTACTGTTTTTGGTATTTTTGGAATTTTGATGACTTTAAAGAGTAAATTAACCCTAACAATTAAGCTAGATAATGAAAAATAGAACTTAATCTAAACTAAGCTATATATAAGCTAAGATTCTACTAAATTTGAAGGATTAAAAACTATTAATACTAGGCTAAATTAAAGCTTAAAAGACAGCAGTAGTAACTGAGGTTACTACTGCTGATGCACTTTACCAAGAGACACAAACTAAAATGCAGGAAACAAAGGTTGTCTCTACTGCACTTTATGCACTCAATGAGTGTAGATAAACTTGTCAAAACAAATTTTAAGCTCACAAGAGCTTGAATCAAATTTAAGCTAGCAACAGATAAACAACAAATTCCCCTGGTGCACAGCCAAACATAATAAGCCTTAAATTGATTTTTTTTCTTAAACTAATCCTTCAATCCTTTTTAAAACCTAATCTAATATGATTATCAAACTGACAAAGGCAAAGATCATAACTTAGTTTGACTTTAAGAGGTCAAACTGAGTTATACCAAACACTCCTTTAGAAAGCATAAAATCCAATTAAGCTTATGAGACTAAAATCCAATTAATAAAACCTTAATACCAGATATCTAATAGCTTATTACAAGCTTAATAAACATAATTCAGCTATCATTAAAGCTAAAATCAAAGAATAACACTATGCTTAACTATTTTTTGGTTTTTTATGATTTTTGAGATAAAATGTAGAGAACTAAGATCTAATCTATAATGACTAAAAACAGATGATAAAACACACTTAATAAGCTATAATAAAGGTAAATAAGCACTAGTAAGCAAACAGATTAAGCAACTAAGCAAATCTACATTAACAAGCACTTATAAAACTAGATATTAAAGAACATAAGATAATAAATGAAAACTTACTTTAAGCTTCAGCTAAACAGAAGCATTAGTTCAATTAAGCAGCTTCAAGCTCTAGCTTATCCTTATGGATAAGCTAGTAAAGTCCATGTGAGCCCTTCCATGATTGGCTCACCTTCCAAAAGCTTAATAATCCAAAGTTAAGGTAATTAACTAGTTTTTAGGATTTAAGTAGATATTAAGACTGAATTAAGCTCTATCGTAGCTTAGAGACTAAGAGAGCTTATTGAGTAGCTTATGAACATTAGCTTATCATTTAAAGAGAAGTGAGAGCTTATGAAAGAAAACAAAAGAGTTTTTGACAGATTATTTAAGATTAAAACTGAATTTCATTAATATAAAACTTGATTACATAACTTGAAAGGAAAATTACAAAAAGCTTTAAAGGTAAATCACATAAGCTAGAAAATTAAGCTAAAATTCTCAAAAAAAACTAAAATCTCTCTCCCGTGTGTGTGAGAGGCGAGTGCTTTTTATAGCCTCTCAATGAACCTTCTAGGCCTTGCTTTGCTGCCCAAGCTCCCATTAATCATGACCATACATTAATCCAATCATTAGAGAATAGATTAGAGCCGTTAGATCACTTGCTAGTCACATGGATTGCCAAGCTGGCAATCCTTTGATGTGACGTCCTTGTGCTAGATATGTGAGTATATCTAGCGTAAAAATCATCAATCCTTGTGCTTTACTCTCTTCCACGTGGCATTTCCTAGCTTAATTGACCAATAAGAGCCTTGAGATTACGATTTTATCCCTGCCATCTTGTACTAGAGCCATTGAATTATCCTTTCCACCCTTTAATTAAGCTTTGCCCTTTGATTTTGACTGTGTGGGTTAATTGTAAGAGACGGTGAATAGTGAAACGGGATTTCACGCCATTTTCCTTTTTATAACTGAAAGGGGTAAAATCGTTTTAAACTTTTGGCTATTGATAATTTTGGTCCTTATGTTTGTGTATAGAAAAAGTGAAGTGTAAAATGGCTTTTAATAATGGCAAAAATGGTCCCTGTGGTTATACAAAAGGTGAATGGGCTTAGTAATGGGCTTTTGTTATTGGGCTTATGATCCGGGTAGGGTTTAAAGGGCCCATTAAGCCTTAGGGACCATTTGTGTAACTTTTGGAATTTGGGGGACTTAAATGGAAACATTGGGATTTTTGTCTTCTAGTGGTTGACTTCTGTTGACCAAGGTTTGACTTTCTTTGACTGTTTAACCACTTTTGACTGAAGCTTGACCATAGTTGACTTTTCTTGGCTTCGGCTTTGAATCCTTGGCTTCTTTTATGCTCTTCTGATTCCCGTGTTCGTGTTTGTCCGTTTTTTGACGGTTTTCTTGTGATTTTTGACTTATCCGTACTTGCACACACAAAACACAAAAACATGTATATCTTTGCCATTTTAAGTGTGTTTTTGGTCATTTAGGGTTAATTTTGATATAAACGGATATGTGTATTTTACACTTATCATCAATTGATAAGCTAAATAAAGATTTGTGTTAGCAGGTTTAGCTTCCAAAATCATTGATAAAAATCTGGGATACATTAGAAACTTTTTCTGACTTGTTACATTGGCCACCATTGCTTCAAAAATCATTTTAGAAAAATTATAAATTCTTCCAGTAGATAGACAGATTAGCGCAGTAGCAAGTTTGCTACCGAACTGATCCCATCCCCCACTTTTAGAACTTATACAATGTAAAAGGTGGTGGACCATTAATTTCTAATTAGGGGTAAAATGCTTTTTCTAAAACGTAAAAGTATTATCTATTGGATACCCCAAATTAGCCATCCCCTCAAAAATTTCAGCATTAGTTAACTCAGTGATACCATTTTCATCTGCGAGTTTAAGTTTATTTCTAACAGATGATTCAGAAATTGTGTATTCATGGGTATCAATTGTGGCTTTTAATTCTTGTTCCCCATTATCAAGTGTTATGCTTCAGGTTTCTTAAGAAATCCCACCTGATTATGCTTCGGTACGAAAGCCATTGTAGTAGAACGGTCGCGATTCTTGGTGATTATCAACTGGGTTTGATGCGTTTTGGTAACTTAGTACTGATTGGAACTGCTAATTGACTTTATATGTGAATAATGAATTTCAATTATCCCTCCGACAAAATAGGCTCTTTTTAATGAAGAAAACTATTTTAGGTGAGATAAAACAGTAAATATCCAATTTTGTATCATTATCCGCTTAAATATCCCCGCAATTTGTTCTAACGGTTATATTTAGAGAAAAGTCAAAGTTGTGAGACCAAACAGTACTAACGACTAGTTACCAGTATTAATATTGACCTACCAGACTTAAGTCTGGTCAACCAGTATTAACAATATATTGTCAGAACTAACAATAAGGTTACCAGGATTAACATTGGCCTACCAGACTTAAATCTGGTCAACCAGTATTAACAATATATTGTCAGAACTAACAATCAGCTTACCAGGTTTAACTAGTGAACTACCAGAATTAATTTTGACAATACCAGAATTAACTTGTGCACAACTTCAGTTCAACTTTAATCCATGCGCCAATGTAATCCAAGTATAACCTGAAAATGTTAAGCCACACAAAAATATACTACAAAAATATACTACAAAATGACTTGAAAACACTTATTACTACTAGGTCTAGAACTACTAGAATTAAGATAATCTATGATAAATAAGTCTACAATCTAGTATGACTAAATTTACAAACTATACATTTAATCCTCCCCTTAAATGTAGCTATGGATTTATCATACCAATATTAACCACTAAGAAATGAAACCTTGGTCCATCAAAAGCTTTGGTCAATAGGTCAGCTACATTGAAGTCTGTGTGAATTTTCTCCACCCTAATGAGCTTCTTTTCATAAGAATCTCGTATAAAGTGGTGTCTGATCTCTATGTGCTTTGTCTTGGAGTGATACACCGGATTCTTCACAATGCATATTGTACTTTCATTATCAATGTGAATTTTGGTATTCATAAAATTGAAACCATAGTCCAACATTTGATTCTGAATCCACAACACTTGTCCACAGCAGCTTGCAGCAGCTACATATTCAGCTTCTGTTGTAGAGGTAGCCACTATGGTTTGTTTCTTGCATTGCCAAGAAATTAATCTGCTTCCAAGAAATTGACAACCACCAGTTGTGGATTTCCTGTCAAGATTGGCCCCAGCATAGTCACTGTCTGAGAAAGCTTCCAGGTCAAAAGATGATTCTCTAGGATACCATAAGCCCAAATTGGGTTTGCCCTTAAGGTACTTAAAGATTCTCTTCACAGCATTTAGGTGTGAAGTCTTGGGAGTGACCTGAAAACGAGAACAATGTAGAGCCAAAATGATATCATCAACATACACTTAAAAACTAGAATGATATCCTTCTTAATCCTTCTTAATAACAAAGTCTGTCAATTAGTACTCCTCATGATCATGCGTCTCGATTAAATGTTGATAGTACGCATACCAAGCTCTAGAGCTTGATGTTGTCCATATAAGCTTTGACAACCTTACATAAACTTCTTAGTAAGTCTCCAAAATATTTAGTAATTTAATGTACTTTTTCTATTTAATGATAGGATCAATCAACATACTCACGTCGCCAACAAAAAAAAACCCACAAAATAAGATACAACAAACAAAAAAATTAAAATAAAAAAAAAAAAACAACAAAGAAATAACATAAAAATACAGCAAAAACTCCGACCGCGACAGAACAATAACAAAATAATGTTACATTATACTCAAATTTTTATATATTTTTATATCATTTTAAATACCCAATGACCCCCAATGTACCTAGACAAAACAATTAAACCTAATAAATCTAATTATTAACAACCCCCCCCCAAAAACAATACTTATCACAATTTAAGGTATATTTAAAAAAAACACAATCAATGACTCACTCCGGACTACCACCCCCTCCTCCCCCCCTTTACTCAAAATCCACCCTCTTTGCACCAATATAAAGCCAATAAATGAGGCAGTCTAGCGCCGTGTGTGATCATCGCACACCCCGTATGAGTGTATTCTCCTCGCTTGACTAGCGAGCAAAAACCTCACCATAGTGCATACAAGTACTACCCCATCTTCCTGTCTATGAACCTTAGGCACTACTATCTTGCTTTATTTCTGGCAAAAATTAATCTCTTTCATCCCTTTTGTTTCTGTATACCCATTTTGTTCCAATCACCTTTGCTCCATGAGTTAAATCTACTAGAATCCATACCTGTTGTAGCCTAAACTATAACAACTCCTTTCCGATAGCTTTCGTGTTAGAACTCGTCATCTTTTAGCAGCTTCAGAAATCTTTTATAGGTATCCTCTGAGATAAGAAGTTAGCACACACCCGCAAACAGACAATGTTGTTGATCTTTGTGATTGTTCCTTTGCTGCTTTTGAACATCACTTACAAGTGCATGTGCTCCTGAATGTTGCTGCACTTTGCTTCTAGTTTGCACAGATGATTTAGGATCACCAAGTATTTGAATTTGTGGGTGAATGTTGTGAATCCTAATAGTAGGAATGGGACTAACAGCTACTTCTATTGGTAAGTTGTTGAAATCATTAAACCATACCCTCGTCATCATAAGAAGCCTCATTCAAAAATCCCTTTCTGAGGCTTGTTAAAGATTGTGAGCTCTGGCATATCTGAATCATCTTGATCAACATGTTGAGAATTAACGGATCTACTACCAGAATTAACTAGGGTAGTACTGGTAGCTTTGTTCTTAGGTACTTCCCTTAAATGCTTTTGAGCAAGTTCATCCAATTCTCTTTTAAAAGCTAGAATTTCAGGAGTATCTTCTGAAATGCCGTAGGATTAAGCTCCTTATCTGTGTTTTAGGTTTGTGCAAGCTCTCGTCAAAAACTCCTTCGCCTTTGAATTTAGTAGAGACTTCTTGGTCTAACATTTTGCTTAAGTTGCTTGACTCATGTAGGCACAAACAATAAGCTCCTAAGCTTCATCTCTTACTCAGAAGCATTTGATTCGGAGTTTGTAGAGTACCTACACTGTTAGTCACTTTTGAAGTACCTGCATGTGGGTTAGTTTGACTCTCCAAAGACACTTTGAATAATAGTTATAGAATCAGTGAGAGTATCAATTATCAAACATCCATCCGATAGCCTACTCATTTCACATTTGGGTTTTTCTTCAAGAAATTTTACATGCAGATTTACTTCTACCTTTTTGGTTACTAAATTATATACCCTAAAGGCTTTGCTATATAGTAAAGTAACCAACTATTGAAACCTCATCACACTTTCATCAAACTTGCACAAGCAGTACTTAGAGTATCTAAAATGGTAACATGGCACCCAAAAGGTCTTATGTAGCTAATAATTGGTTTGTGGCCAAACAAAAGCTCATAAGGAGTTTTGTTTTGAGGTTTAGTCACTCTTACCCTATTAAAGATATAGCAAGCAGTACTAACTGCTTCTGCCCAAAAAGTAGTTGGTAAAAGTGAGTCTGCTAGCATAGTCCCAGCTGCCTTAATTAGGGTTTTGTTCATTCTTTCAGCAACTCTATTCTGCTGTAGAGTTCTGGCATTGCTATACTCTTGTTTTATTCTCTTGTTCCTACAAAATTCAAGCATATTCCTATTCTTAAATTCTCAGTGCCATTATTCTGATCTAATGATTTTTAACCCTGTGTATTAGCTGGTTTTCAATTTGTTCTAATGAACGATGGTAAGGATGCCACTAGTTTACATCCTTAGTATCCAAGAAAGAAAGATATAAACCAAATAAATCTGGTAAATTCTTCAGTAATTACAATTGGCAATAACTTGTATGATTAATGATTTTTATGGAAGAGTAGGTCCAAAAAAAAGATTCCATATGCAAGGTGTGTAATGGCTCAGTGATTGTTCTTTCTAATTTAGCCTTACAGGAGGCCTTGTGTTGCTTACCTTTTTAGCAGGCAACACATGTAAGGTCATTTCTGAAAACCTTGGAAGGTAGACCTCTTACAAGGTTTCCCTTCACAAGTTTGTTTAGGTTTTTAAAATTTATATGACCTAACCTCCTGTGCCACAATTTAGATTCATCATATGTGGCTTTTGCAATTAAACAAGCATAATCTTTTGTAGGAGCAGGTGTCTTCATATCAAAATTGTACATATTATGTTGCCTAGTGTAACACCCCCAAATTGGGTCGCAGCGGAATAAGGGTCTGGGGCGTGTTACTTCATAGATCAATAACACAAGATATATATAGAACGACCAAAAAGTCGTTTAAAAACTGATACATTGGATTTAACAAATATTTGATACAAACAGCCCGAAGCTTTAACTTGTTCCTTATTATTATTACAAAGATACTGGTTCACAATACATGAGTTTCCCAAAACATAATACAACCATATCTTTAGCATGACATCCCAAAACAAAATCACCAATGTATCCTTGGCATCTCGTGCCTACTGATCTCTTGAAAAACATTGCTTTAAAACGTCAACAATAATGTTGGTGAATTCATAGGTTTGATAAATCATAATATGCAGGATCGCAAGACTTTTCTCGTGATAATGCAACACATGCAGACATCACAAAACCAGATTACATTTTCCTAAGCTCATGACACTGAAGCTCGACGATCTTTCTTGCAATAATAATGTATTGCAATTTCTGCCCGATTAGATGTTCAACCCGAAAACATCCTAAATTCGACATGCTATACGTTCGTTCCCGGTGATAGCTAGTCACCCGAACGGGGAGGTCGTTTCCCCAAATAGATCTATTCATAACATTCGCGCTCACATAATGTAATTAACAACTACATCTATGCAATTGACAGTTCATGATAAGGGGCTCAACTTGGGTTATCGCTACTTAGGCAAACATGTAATCAATACTTGCGTCCAATTTATAAAACAAAGCATGTTTCCACCCCATAGTTATAAATCATTGAAATCGTAAAAATGTGGGGCTATGAACTCACCTTGAGTACTGATAGTCCAAATATCACAGAATAAACGTCACGCAAAACGTTTAGATGCAACCTATTTAAATTAAGGTCGTATAAGTACCGAGTACTTTAATTAATAACATTGAATAAAATCTTATAGTTGTTACATCGTACTATCGTTCGGGCTATCATAATTTAAGAGGTCATGACATGACGTTCGAGGAGTTAGGACACTTTAAATCGTAAATCCAACAACTCGTCGATACGCCATCCGAAGAGGCCTCATTATGAAACTCCCTAGTATTATAGCACTTTGATAACCACGAAATATTCTATATAGCATAATCACCGACTAATCGTTTTAGTAAAATAATATTCATAAAGTGAAAACGTTTATAAATATACTTTTTTGTAAAAATGACCTAATTTGGTCGTTTTAAGTCCGTTGCTCGCGTTTCTTACGTCCACGTCTTCGTAGTAAGACGAGTGATCAAGATTTTATATTTTCAAGTTTTTGATATTCTGCGATGAATAGTGATTTTACTGTTCACAACAGCTAGTTTGTCGTTTTTAGGTTTTAATTAGCGTAAATTCGTAATCGTAATAACTTATCCGTTTTAATCCCGATTTTAGTGATTCCTTCGAGTACGTCTTTGTTATTAAAAGATGTATTATATTTTATAAAGTTGGGTCCGCTGATGAATAGTACTTTTACTATTCATAGTTTATAAAAATTTCTTTTATAAACTTTAATTATCGAAAATGTCGGAGTTTATTCGTTATAGTTCCGTTTTTAGCGATTCTTTCGAGTACGATCTCATAATTAAAAGTTATATCATATTTTTGATGTTTTAAAAATATGAGTTTCTGTAATGAATAGTGTTTTTTATAAAAATAGTTTTATAAAAGTATTTATCGTCGTAAAATCGTAATTAATGTATCTTTTTCGTTATAAATCGGTTTTTCGAGTTTCTTATCATTTTGGAATCGTCATAAGGCGTATTATTTTTATAAAATGTTCTACCTACTGTATGAAGTTCGAAACAAAACACCCTTTTATACATTTATGTATACTTTTAATCACAACCTTTTTTTTAAGTAAAACTTTAAAACCCTAATTTATACCTAGACCATGTTTATACTTAAACAATATGTTATTCATACTTTTACATCATTTTTCCAATGATTTATATAACCTATGACATAGAATAAGTGATAATTCATATATCATTAGTGAAAACTCATTTTACATATTAAAAAGTCCTAAGTGGTGATTTAGCCATAATTAACATATTACACATAAAATCATAATAATAAAAAGTATAAAGGAATTTAGAAGACCTTAGGGATGATGTATGAGATGAGAAATAAGTGCTAAACCCGTGTTTAGACTTAAAACCAAAGCTTGCAAGTATGAAAACCCATATATTTAGGTGTGAATCCCTAATCTGCCATTTTCTTATCAATAAAAACGTGCAAATGAAGAACCAATGCTTACAAACACTTTAGTGTGTCTTAGGATTGATGTGTATAGGCTTGTATAGGTTGTAGAAAAATAATGTATGGTTTGTTTAGGATGGCTTAATGAGCCGTGGCTTTTGGCTAGGAAAGGAGAGAAAAGAAATGAATTTTGCTAAGTAAAAGAGTAAGTAAGTTTTACATATGAAGTGCATGAATTTATAGGAAGAGAGAACTAGATATGATAGCCAAGTTTGACCAAGAATTCAAGGGGGGGTGTCGTGGGTCAAGGGAACACCAAGAGGGAAACAAGGGCCTTAAATGCCTTGGTCTCTTGGTTCCTCCTAATGGGAATCATCCCATGATTTCAAGGGAGGTGTTTCCTAGCTAGTTTTCTTTTCTATTTAGTTAATATACTTGTAATTTGTGTAATTAAAATGAAAGTGAAAGTTTATATAAAAAGGTAAAGTGTAGTTTTTATATAAAAGTTTACTTGTAAAGTATTTGTTATTTTTTATAACATATGAGACGTGTGTATATATATACATATGTCTAAAGTTTTATAAACTTTGATCGTTGTATAAAAACGTAGGTATTTGTTGAAGCGTACGTTGATTTTTAGGGTTCCGGGAAAACCTAATTGTCATTTATCGTGAAACGTATTAAATTTACGTAACCAATAAAATAAATGAACAAGGATCATAATTATTCTCAAAATAATTATTTAATACTTGATTGATGTAAACGCTTAATTGATCGATGCCCGTTTACATTGAACGCTAATTTTTAGCTTACGCGATTTAGCTTAACATTTATGATTTAAAGCAAATGCGTACAATACAAAAGGTACATTGTGGATTTATCGACGTCGTCAATGACTTGAAAACACAGGGTTGTTATCAGACTCTCCCCGTTAAACGAGCCTTGTCCTCAAGGCTCACGATGCAGCACTTGATGGCGGTGAGGTCTGTGAAGAGGCTGTGGATATTTCTTCTGAATTGAGGTCTTCACGCTCTCACGTGTACTCAGGTTCCTCTCTTGGAGTTCCATCGAACTTTTTGACTATGGATCGGACTTCGACTTCAAACCGTTTTAACTTCAAGCCAACTATTTTAATGGTTCCTCAACAAAATGAATCTTGTCATCAAGATGAAGCAATCCAATAGACGGCGCTAAAAGGTTAGTCGGCGATGACACTTTTATTGGTTGTGACACATGGAATGTATTATGAACTCTGCTCAGCTCTTCTGGAAGCTCGAGCTTGTAAGCAACCTCTCTAACCTTTTCTAACACCTTGAAAGGTCCAACATACCTTGGTTTACTTCCCCTGTTTGACAAAACGTATGACCCTTTCCAAGGTTGAAACTTTAGCATAAAATTTATCCCCGACTTGGAATTCCATTGATTTACGCTTTAGATCAGCGTAACTCTTCTGTCGATCACGAGCGGCTTGCATCCTTTGCTTGATCTGGATGATTTTCTCAGTGGTCTCTTGAATTAGTTCTGGACCGAGGATTTGAGCTTCTCCAACTTCAGTCAAACATACAGGTGATAGACACTTTCAACCATAAAGTGCTTCGAATGGTGCGGCCTTGATGCTAGCATGATAGTATTGTTGTTTGAAACTTGACGATTGGCAATAATGGTTAACCCAAACCTTTCCAATGTCGATATTGCACAAGCACGGCTAGTCATATCTCGAGAGTTTGAATGGTCCTCCCCCCACCCCCCCCCCCCCCCCCCCCCCCCCATCTCGCTTTGACGTCTGTTTGTGGATGTATGCAGTACTCATTTATTCCAAAAATAAAAATTGTACCCAAAGCGTTTCTGAAGTGTCCTCCTGAAATTTGATGCTTAATCTCGTGGTCGCGAATCACAAATGATTGAAAAGGTATTCCATGTCTCGTGACCACCTCCTTCAGGTACTTTCTTGCAAGTTATCACAAAGGATCATCTATCTATCAGTGTGAAATTGCGAGGACTTAGTGAGACTCGGTCACGATCACCAAATTGTGCAATAGACTTTGAGACGTCTTTGGATAGCTTTGTAACAAAATCCATAGTGATTGTTGTCCCACTTGTATTCAGGTATCTTGGGTTGTACCAACAATCAGATGCCTTTGATGGTTCGGGCCCCTTGACCTTCGTAAGGTCAAAACACTTGCTAACATAAGTGGCTATGTCGGCTTTCATGTTGGGCCACCAATATAGCTTCTTCATATCTTGGTACATTTTTTCAGAACCCGGATGTATAGAGTAATTTTGATTGTGGGACTAGGTGCTATGATCACAGTCCGAAAATCGCCACCTAACAAGGTAACCAGATCTGCCAATGAGGCACAGGGTTCATTTTCACAATGCAAGGGTTCCAACTTTTTGTTCTTAATCGCTTCGGGAAATTTAAGCATTTTCAATCAACTTCCCCCAACGTCTTCACTCTTATGTTCTCTGGTTTTTCGCGCTTCAGTCCTAAGCATTTAGATCTGTTTGGGGAAGATCCAAGCTAATAGTCATGATAAGGATGAACTCGTAACGGTTGGTTCTCGTTCTTTCCTGCTCAAAGCATCAGCAACGACATTTGCTTGCCCCGGGGGTGATAACTAATATCGCAATCGTAATTCACTTAGCAACTCTAGCCATCAGCGTTGCCTCAAGTTCAACTCTTTTGTGATCTAAAAATGTGTTGACAAACTATTGTGGATCGGTGAACACAGTACACTTTAGTTTCCATATAAATTAATAATCTCCAGATCGTGAGAGCGAACCCACTGCCTCAATTCTAAATTATGGAGTTGTCTTGTTCTTTATGAATTTTCTAACTGGCATTGATGCATAAGAAATCACATTTTCTCTTTGCAATCAATACAGCGCCCAATCCCTTCTTTTGAAGCGTCGCAGTTATGCGATGAATCTTCGCTTCCTTCAGGTAATGCAGGATTTGGTGCACTGAACAACTTTTTTCTTCACAGTTGAAGAGCTGCTTCTTGTTTAATCTCCCCACTCAAATTGACCTTCTTTTGGAGTAAGCTTAGTCCATTGGTTTGGCGTCTTTGACAAACCCTTCAATGAATCTTCGGTCAATACCAGCAAAAGACCTAAAAATTGTAGTATCATAAGTTGGTTGGGGTGGGGGGGGGAGGGGGGAATTAGGAAGATGTCCAATCTTTAATGAATTCAATCTTGGCTGGATCCACTTGCTATTCCTTTCACTATAGATCAGTGATCGAGGGAACTGTACTTTGGCGAATCAAAATTCACATTTGGAAAATTTGGCATACAAATTTCTTCTTAAAGCAATTATATGAATTTACTTAATGGTGTCTATTTGTTCTTTCTTGTTCTTCGAATATATCTGATTATCGTCAATAAAGGGAAAATCACGAATTTATCCAGATATGGTTTGCATACACGATTCATAAGGTTATATGAATACGGCAGGTGCGTTGTCATAACCAAACGGCATAACTTGAAATTAGTTAAAGGCCATAACGAGTTCTGAAGGCAGTCTTCGGAATGTCTTCTTTTTGAACCCTCAATTGGTGATAACCTGACCTTAGGTCGAATTTCGAGTAGACACTCGACCCTTGAAGCTGATCAAATAAATCATCAATTCTGGGGAGTGGATAACGGTTCTTCACCGTCAGTTTGTTTAATTCCCGATAGTCAATGCACACTCTGTGAAAGATCCATCCTTCTTCTTAACAAACAAGACCGGAGCTCCCCAAGGTGAGGAACTGGGTCTTATAAAGCCTTTGTCGGATAGCTATTCAGTTGCTCAGATAACTCTTTCATATCGGAAGGCGCCAATCGATAAGGTGCCCGTGCTACAGGTGCAGCACCAGGTACCAAATCAATTTGAAACTCCACTTGTCGAGTCGGAGGAAGACCCGGCAAGTCCTCAGGAAATACTTCAGGAAAGTCTTGAACTATTGGTACGTCCTCAAGTCGCTTCTTCTCCGACTTGTCTTCAACCTCTTTTGCAGTGATATGTGCCAAAAAGATAGGAAATCCTTTTTCCATGTACTTCTGCGCTTTAGTGCACGAAATGATGTTTAATCGTGTCAACATTTCCATGGTTACTTCCACTCAACCGTGGTGTATGATTAAGGTTTTATTTCTCCAGGGGATGTGAACAACCTTCTCGGCACACACAATGACCGCTTGGTACTTCGCCAACCAATCCATACCGATTATAGCATCAAAACTACCAAGTTCTACAGGCATTAAGTTTATGTTGAATTGGTGGTTTAGGAAGTTTAATGTGCAACCCTTAAGTATAGTGTTTAACCCAATTATCCTCTCGCCAGCTAGTTCGACGTCATAATAGTGATCTAGGGTAGATGGCGTGATGTCAATTTGGAAGCTAAATGCAGTAGACACAAAACTTCGATCGGTACCCGTATCAAACAAGATATAAGCATAGCGGTTGTTTAGAAGAAACATACTAGCAACGACGTTGTCTGGATTTGCCCCCGCATTTCCAACCACATACACCTTCGCTGAAGCCCTGTCATTCCCAGCTTGATTACCACGGTTGCCTTTGTTGTTCTTCATCCTTGGACATTCCTTCTTGAAGTGCCCCTGAATTCCGCACTCAAAACAAGTAGGTTTCTGACCCGATCCGGTGCCCTTCTGGTTGTTAAAGTTGTTGGCATTTCCCGCACCCCTATAGTCACGGGCGATGTGACCATACTTGTTGCATTTATAGCACTTTGGAGCACACGGACCATCATGGTGGTAATTGCATTTTGAGCATAGGGGTCTAGATCCCCCATATTGTCTCTTATCACCCGATCCAGCAGTGTATGCCCTGCCGATGTTCTGCCTCTTATTTTGTTGTTGTTGTTGATTCTGATTGTTTCGGGAAGTGTTTTCAAACTTCCTCTTGTTTTCAGCTTGTCTTTCCGCTATGGTACTGACTCTCTTGTTGTTGGGAATAAATCTTCATATAACTTAATACTGCCAACAGTATTAAAGGGGTTAGTACTGCCAGCACAAGTTAATACT
>BQNB010074645.1:0-31721 GCA_026074375.1 Tanacetum coccineum | reverse complement strand
GGTTGATGTGATGTCTGTTTCGTGTGATAAAATGTGCTTACCCCGTGTCATGATAAGTGTCTTGCTAAGTATAAGTTGTCCGTGCATTCTAAAGTTAGAAGAGCCTTATTCACTACCCATAGAACTGTGAAATCTAAGTTTATAGATACTACCCCAGTAGTAGCAAAAACTAGGTTTGTTGTAGTTACTCCCTTAACCGCGAAGGATAAGGACTCTAGTGCTTCACGATCAACTTCACTATTTGAGCAAGTTCGAACACTTAGCAATTACATGCGAACAAAATCGAAAACAAGTAGGAAGTGGCAAAAGTGGTTTGAAAGACAACCAAACTTTAATTGGTCCCCTAAGAGCAAAACTGCTAAAATGACTCCGAGTGTAACAAAGGGTAGAGATAATGTTGTGTCTCACTCTAGAATACCGTTCCCATTAAGAAATGGGTAGCCAAACCGTACGCTCTTCCATATGTGTTTTATGCATGTATTATAGGTGATACAAATCGTTCTGTGGATTATTGATAGTGGATGCTTAAAGCATATGACTGGAAGTCTTAAACTGCATAGAAATTTCATAGAGAAATTCATAGGAA
This sequence comes from Tanacetum coccineum, assembly GCA_026074375.1. NCBI lineage: Eukaryota > Viridiplantae > Streptophyta > Magnoliopsida > Asterales > Asteraceae > Tanacetum > Tanacetum coccineum. The sequence continues at coordinate 31,135 of BQNB010074645.1, read as the reverse complement.
CAGTCCGCTTTAGAAATGACCATTTTCTAGCAATCACATGATACAAAGATTATGTGCATGGAAATGTCACCATATGTCATGTATATTATGTTGAAGGCCTTGGACATAACCTCTTCTCAGTAGGTCAATTTTTGTGACGGTGATTTAGAAGTTGCATTTCGCTCCAAAACGTGTTATGTTCGCAATCTGGAAGGAGAAGATCTATTGACGGGTGCTCGTGATTTAAATTTATATACGATCTCCATTTCAGATATGACAACTTCTTCTCCTGTCTACTTAATGTCTAAAGCGATGATTTGTTTATTTAGTTCAATGAGTGCTTATCTCGAGGCGGTATATCATTCTAAGATTTAGGCGGTACTTCTTTCTAAAACCTTGATACGTAGAATTCTGTCAAAATTAAATGCATCCGCATAAAGCATCCTATTCGCTGATTATAATCTATCTTAGGAGATTAATAATGGTGATCTTATTAAACCCTAGCTCATGGAGACTTTACCCACTTACTGCTTAAAGGAAATTTATATTCTAGTAGTCCATTTTCCAAGTCTTTACCAATGGAACCAGTACGTTATTTGCTGATCCCATGTCACCTGCTAGTCCAACTTGTTCACAAAAACCAATGGTAAAGATAGGACATTATTTGTGATCCTATTATTCTAGATATATAAATCCCTATATGAAGAGCCATCCCGACATCTAGCTAACTTGGTATGTATCACTAGATCCAGTTGAATGATAGGTCGCATACAAAAGCACGTAAATAAGTATAAATTAATAAACCTAAATAACGAACAAAACGGCGTTGTTGAGCGACGGAATCGTACTCTTGTAGAGGCTGCAAGAACAATGCTCATCTTTTGCAAAAGCACCAAACATTGTCTTTGGTGGCTAAGGAGAGTTATTTCCACTGCTTGTTTCACGCAAAATCGTTCTTTGGTTCATAATCATTACAACAAGACTCCGTATGAGCTTCTTATAGACAAAAAACCCATTGTTCAGTACTTTTAGTGTTTGGATCATTATGTTATCCAACTAATGATCGTGATGATCTTGAAAGATAAAACCAAAGGCGAACATCGGGATCTTTATCGGTTATTCTGAATCATCAAAAGGGTTTCAAATTTACAACCGTAAAACACGAGAAATTATAGAAACCATTCATGTCAAGTTTGATGAGCTAACGACAATGGCTTCTGAATATAGATGTTTAGAACCCGAGACTAACCGCTTTAATGTTGAAGATTTGTCAACTAAATCAATTCAAACATCGTCAAAATAAGATTTGGATGATTTGTTCAGTACACTTTATGAGGAATACTTTAAAAAGAGAACACAAGAAGTGTCCACTAATTCCACTGCACCGACAAATCTAAATAATGAAGACACACATTCATCGTCATCAATCATCATTAAAGAAAATGAAGCTCCTCCATTAGTATCCTTTTCTGAAGAATAAACTTCTCTAATCTCGAATGATGTTGCTAATGAATCAAATCAAGAAGCTTTTATAGACCTTGACGGAAATACATTGATTAATCTATTTTGTCCTCTTGCGATTGAAGAAGCTGAATCATCTTTAACAAACCAGGATCCGTCAAATATGCATGAATTCAATCAAGTACACCCCTTAACGCATACTTGGATGAAAGCTCATCCGCTTGAACAAGTGATTGGTGATCTCTCAAAACTAGTTATGACAAGAAGTAGACTCAACACTGATGCTAAAGTGTGTATGTACGAGCTCCATCATTTTAAGAGGTTAAATATTTAAGAATTAGTTACAAGACCCGCTGACAAAAATATTATCAAGGTTAAGTGGCTATGGAAAAATAAAAACTAATACAGAGAACACCGTAATCAAAAACAAATATCGACTTGTTGCAAAAGGGTACCTTCAGGAAGAAGGCATAGACTTTGAAAAATCATTTGCTCTAGTGGCTAGACTTGAGGTAGTACCAATGTTCATTGCTTATGGTGCTCACAAGAACTTCACAGTCTTTCAAATAGATGTCAAAACCGTATTTCTAAATGGTCCACTGAAAGAAGAAGTATACGTCAGCCAACCAGATAGATTTGTTGACCCATACTTTCCAGATCATGTCTACAAACTCAAGAAAACTCTGTACGGTCAAAAACAAGCTCCACGAGCATGGTATGAAAAGCTGTCATCTTTTCTGATTGAACATCACTTTACCAAAGGTATTGTTGACCGGACCTTATTTACAAGAAGACATGGGGATGACATATTACTTGTACAAGTATCTGTTGATGACATCATTTTGGTTCAACTAATCTATATTTTTCAAAATGATTTGCAAATCTAATGAAAAACAATTTTGAAATGTTAATGATGGGTGAAATGAAGTTATTTCTGTTAGACCAATTCAGTGCCCAATGATCTTTCACTTGGATTTGAATACAAAATATTCTAAGTGTTAGATAACCTTAAACATTCCAAGGTCACTGAGTGAACAGTCACTCAGTGAGTTACCTTCAAGTGTTCAACCCGAGTCTACAAGAAAGACTCAACCATTCAGTGAGGCGGTTCTCAATGAATGAAGTCCCTGAGCCAAATAAGAAGGTGATGGGTTCAGTAAGTTATGGCAATAAACTCACTGAACCCCGTACAATCTCCAAGAACTAGAAGTCCCTGAAGATAAGTGCCTAAAGAATAGGCGGGATAGTTTGAATGGATAAGTCCAAGCTCATATCCACCTGAAGTTAAACTATCCTGAATAGGATATGAAGACAAGGTCAGTGTCAGCACTAACCTTAGAAAGTGTGTTTTTCCCATATTTAGATTAGAATTGTAATAGAGACAAACTTGTACAATATGTATTGGCCAATCAACCTTGGGACACGCACTTATCACCCATGTGGGTATGACCCTACCTAAGTAGTATAAATAGACATGCCTTGTAAACAGAATAGGTTAAAGTTGTATCTTTCACAAACACCTACTCCTCCAAATCAACTACGTCCCTGAACAAGTTCAGTAGGTTAGCACAATTGTCAACGTTGGATAATACTTTAAGTTATGCAAAGTTATTAGTAAGGAGATCACATACACACATACACATTGTCATTCAATCCACATTGTTGTTCCGCAAACAATGGGGTATAGTTCTTAATAAATTTATAAGAATTAAACATTGAAAATTAGTTTTGTGTTCCTTACTTGTTTACATTTATATTTGTCAAAACTGATTTTCATTACATTACTTTAAGCCATGATTTAGTTTATCTTAAGTATTATAGTTTTTAGTAACTAACTCAAGGGAAACAACAAGTGGTATCAGAGCAGAAGGTTTATAAAACTTTTTACTAAATCTGCTTAAAGTTTTTAAAACCTAGATCCTAACTGGCCGCTATAAGTAATGTACCCCAACTAGTTGACAATAAAGGAGGCATATACTCTGCTGTTTCTCCTCAACTAAAGACGGAGAAATATAACAAATGGAAAAAGTGTATGCTTTGCTATTTGACAGGAATGGAACCCTACTACAGTCAATGTATTAAGGATGGTCCTTTCAAACCGAAAATGGCTGAAGGTGCCGATAAACCTGAGTCCCAATGGACCCCTGATGAGAGGAGGGTGGTCAATCAAGACCAACGCCTTAAAAGCATCATCATATCATGTCTACCAAATGATATAATGGAGTCAGTTATTAGCTGTGAGACAGCTAAATCTACATGGACTGACTTGGTTCACATTTTTTAAGGTCCATCTGATACCAAGGAAAACAGGATCATGGATCTGAAACTTGAGTATCAAACTTTAAGAGCTAAACCCTCTAAGAGTCTCTCACAAACCTACACCCGTTACAAAACCCTGCTCAATGAGCTTACCAATGATGATGTGACACTATCTAAACACGAAATCAATGTGGGTTTCGTGAATAGTCTCCCTGAGAAGTGGCTTAGCTTCTCTCGGGGACTTAGAAATGCCAATCACACTTAGACCAAGAAGGCCCTAATTACTACCCCCTCTGACTCTGCCATATCAACTGCTTTCTTTTCTAACAATATTGTCTAGGAAATCTAAGAAAATTATGATGATGAAGCTGATGAGAGATCTAGTGTAGTACCTTAGAGACCTAGTGTTAGAGTTTTTTGAGAGGGCCCTTTTGGCAAATTCAAAACATTTATCAAAATGAAAAACAATTCTTTGAGTCAAAAAGCAAATGAAAACATTGAGTGTTACCAATGTGGCAACAAAGGTCATTTTATAAGAGATTGTTTTTCTAAAACGTCTGTACCCACCTATAAATCTTCAGTGTCAAACTCCTCTTCAGTGTCAAAAGGTTTTCAACCTAAGTTTGTACCAAAACTGATTCAGTCTTCCCAACATGCTCAGAGTAGTCAAAATGAACCAAAAGTTTAAAAGGATTATAAGGCTGAATACTAGAAGATGAAAGCCAAGCTAGCACTCCTTGAGGCTAGTCCCTCTGCTTCTTAGTCTCCAAAGCCCTTTTAGTCAAAAAACAAAGGTTTAGTTGCTTAAAAATTCGATTGGGATGAGGAAGAAGTATCTGATGATGTGGAGATGACTTAAGTCTAGGTACTAATGGCTCTAGCTGATGATGAACTCTCTGTGGGAAAGAATCATGCTCGTAATGGTGAATGAATCGACATCACCATGAAAAAAGTAAATATTATTCTCTCTATGGATGAGGATTCTGATTGGCAGACTTATATCAAATATATAAACATTGACCTCAAGTATGTTGAAGAGCAGAGATTAAACTTGTTATCAAAATATAACAAAATTGTTTTTGAATTAAATAAGTGTAAAGATTATCTACTTGCCTTAAAATAAGCAAAGCTTGAGACTGTCACTTTTCAAATTCAAAACATTGAACTTACAAAGTTAAATCATGCTCTTCAAGAACAACTGAAGGAAGAAAGAAAAGTCAATAAAAAATGGCTTAATAGTTCAAACAAAGTAAGTCAATACATCAATGAGCAAATTTCTAGCTAAAATAAGAAAATTCTTGGTGGTAATAGCTCACTGAATCATCATCCAAAAATGATGTTAAAGAAAACCCTTTCATACCTGCCTCCCTGGATTTTGACCACAAGATGGTTCCAAAATCTAAAGACTAAGTTGAGAGACACAACCCTGACAGCAAACTTCCTAACTTTAACACTGGAAGAATTATAGTCCCTGAAAGTCAAGCTGTAAATGAGTGTCTAAAACTCACTAAGGCACTCAATGATCCTGAATCTTCCAAAGAGTTAGGATCAGAACCCTAAACTCCTCTACCTCCACTAAAGAATGTTCAGGAAGCTTCTACATGCTCTGAGGTAATGACATTGACTTACCAATATCACTCTCTAAGGGAGATACCTAGTTTGGTTACCATGAAACACATAAAGCCTGAAACACAAGAATCTTTAATTAAAAATATTTCAGGACATGTCACTGTTTATGAGACTAAACCAATCACCACTTTAATTCCTACTAAAGTTAAAATCAATGATCAAGAATCTAAGAGTGATGAACTGACCAAACTAGTTCAAATGTTAATGGATAAGAAGATTAACTCCACTCTAGAGATTTGAGAATCTAAATATGTGTATCCACAACCTGAGTCATCCAAGTCAGTCAACTCATCCAAACTGAGTCAGGATTCTAAACCAAATGGCAAGAACATTGACTCATCCAAACCAGTCAGGCCAAAACCCCTTCAGAAACCTAAGCTAAAATATGAAATGTGTCACTATACCAATCATTTAACTGGTGACTGTTATAGAATTCTCTATTGCATGAACTACAAAAGTGAGGATCATAGGACCTCAAATCATGACATTTATGTTGCATCACTAAAAAGTAGTAAAACCTACAAGGCACAACCTTACCAGTATGCTCTCTTCTAAATAGATCCTGAAGGCTAAGGCAAAGCCTTTCCTACCATGCACTCACTGTGGGTTTAATGACCATCGCCTTGATGATTATCTGAATTACCTTGAATGTGAAATATGTGGAAGTTATGACCATTCCACCTCAGGACACAATCGTTTTATTCTTGTCAGAGGAGGAGTCCTCGCTGAGTCATCTTAGTATAGAGAATCCTTAATTGGTGATAGCTGCACTACCTGTGGAAGTAACGTACACTCAACCACTAACCATAATGACTTTGAGCATTTTAAGTGAGGTGAGAGAAATCAGGCTACTAAAGCCAGAGAGCCCACAAAGAAGTAGGTTCACAAGATAAACTAACCAAGTTTATTATTTGTGTAGAGACACATCAGGAGCCCATTTGGTACCTGGATAGTAGATGCTCAAGGAGTATGATTGGTGTCAAAAGTTATCTGCACAAATATGTAGAGCAACCAGGTCCTAAGGTAGTGTTTGGTGATAACTCATATTGTATTACTGAGAGATATGGTTCAATAAATTATGGCGGTATAGTTTTCTTTAAAGTATCTTTTGTGAATGGTTTTAAATACAATCTAATTAGCATCAGTCAACTCTGTGATGCTAAATATATTGTTCAGTTTGATGATAAGCAAGAAACAATCTTTAATGCTAACAAAGAAATTGTGTTGATAGCCTCAACAAGAAATGATGTTTATGTCCTTGACATGTCATCACTAACTCCAAATGGAGCCTGATTCTTTTCAAAAGCCTCAAAAAGTGTAAACTAGTTGTGGCACAAAAGGCTATCACATATCAATTTCAAGAACATTAATAAACTTGCTAAATAAAAAAAAGTTACTGGCCTTCTTTCACTTGTTTATTCAAAGGATAAACCATGCCCAACATGTGAAAAAGGAAAGCATAAGATAGCTTCATACAAAACTAAACAAAATTTCTCAATTAGGAAATGCCTGCATCTTCTTCAGATGGATCTTTTTGGACCAGTTAGTCCAATGTCCAAATCATGAGAAATATACCCTAGTCATTATTGATGAGTACTCAAGGTACACATAGGTTAACTTTCTTAGGAAGAAGAGTCAGGCAGCTGAAATGATTATGTCTTTTATCAAGATGGTTGAAAACCAAAATGATCTAAAAGTCAAACAAATCAAATCTGATAATGGGACTGAGTTTAGAAATTTTAAACTTGATAGTTTTTGTGATAAGAAAATAATTTCATAGAACTTCTCTTCTCCCTATACACCTGAACAAAATGGTGTAGCTAAAAGGAAGACTATAACTCTCATTGAGGCTGCTAGAACAATGCTGAATGGCTCAGTACTCTTTAAGCATTTCTGAACTGAAGCAGTCATGATTGCCTGCTGCAATCATAGTTAAAATTAATCAATCATAGTCAAAAGACATGATAAGACTCCCTATGAAATATTCAAAGAAAGGATCCCTGATATCAGCTACTTTCATGTGTTTGGATGTCCTGTGTTTATTTATAATCACAAGGATCATCTAGGCAAATTTGATGCAAACGCTGATGATGGATATTTCTTAGGATACTCATTTGTCTCTAAGACTTTCAGAGTCTTTAACACAAAAAGACAACAAATAGAGGAGACTTATCATGTTACCTTTGATGAGAGTATGGAAGCCATGAGGTTCACAAATACCTCAGTAGATGAAATTGGAATTGATGATTTATCTAGATACCCTCCTGATGAATTTCTTCAGGAAGATGATCCATCGTGACAATATCAATCAAATTCTAATATTTCATACTACATCATTCCTCATGGTCGTTCACTTACTAAACTCACACAATACAATCATGCCTCTAAAGTGATTACTTCAAATGAATAAAATACTCCTCAAACTGAGGATGTTGAAGGTCCTCCTGACCTAATAAACACTAAGGGACTCAAGAACAAAATGTTCAGGATGAATAAATCAATTTTCAACCCACTAAAGAAACTTCATGGAACAATACTAAAACCCCAATACCTTATACTGGACCTTCAGTCCCTGAAGTGACTTAGTCTTAAAATACCCATCATGTATCAACAAGTTCATATCCTGGTAATCCTGGCAAAGGCATGCTTACAAGAAGTATGGCTGCCAAACTGACAGTTGCATCAACTATTGAATGTCTATTTGCTGACTTTCTCTCTAAGATAGAACCTAAAAAGGTATTTGAGGCACTAAAACATCCAGGATGGGTAGATGTCATACAAGAAGAACTAAATTAGTTCTACAAAAACAAAGTTTGGACTCTTGTTCTACTTCGTTATGGAAAGATAGCCATTAGCTCCAAATGGGTGTTTTAGAATAAGAAGGATGAAGTTGGAATTGTTGTCAGAAATAAAGCAAGACTAGTTGCTCAAGGTTTTAGTCAGGAAGAAGGAATTGACTATGATGAAACCTTTGCACCAGTGGCAAGGATGGAAGCCATCAAGATATTCTTTGCCTTTGCTACATACATGAACTTCATAGTTTTTCAGATGGATGTCAAAAGTGCCCACCTGAATGGAAAATTAAAAGAAGAAGTTTATGTGAAACAATCTCCTGGCTTTGAAAGTAGTGAGTTCCCTAACTATGTCTGCAAGCTTGACAAAGCCCTTTATGGACTAAAACAAGCACCTAGGGCATGGTATGAAACTCTATCTACTTTTCTTATTCAAAATAAGTTTGTCAGGGGAAGAATAAATAATACCTTGTTTATCTATAGATCCAAAGGAGATATGCTCCTTGTCCAAGTATATGTGGATGATATCATATTTGGCTCTACAAATTACAAACTTTGTAAACAGCTTGAGAAACTGATGACAAAGAAAATTGAAATGAGTATGATGGGAGAACTCTCTTACTTTCTTGGATTACAAATCAAGCAGGATGACAAAGGAATATCCATTTGTCAAGAAAAGTACACAAGGGACTTACTAAAGAAATATAAAATTTCTGATAGTTCCTCAGTGAAAACACCATGGTTCCTCTAGATAACCTAGGTCTTGACCTTACTGGTAAACCAATCAATGAGACCTTATACAAAGGAATGATTAGGTCCCTGATGTACTTAACTGCAAGCTGGCTTGATATCCAATTCTCAACATGTCAATGTTCAAGATATCATACCAATCTAAAAGAATCATGTTTTATTGTTGTGAAAAGAATCTTTAGGTACCTGAAAGGTACTCCATCCTTTGGTATGTGGTATCCAAAATGCTTAGGATTTGATCTTAAATGATATTCAGGCTCAGATTATGCTGGTTGCAATATGGATAGAATAAGCACCTTGGGTGCATGTCAAATTCTTAGAGGCAAATTGGTTTGTTGGAGTGCTAAGAAACAACAGTCAACAGTCATTAGCTATGTCCTCGGCTGAGGCTGAATATGTTGTTGCTACTGGGTGTTGTGCAAACATTATGTGGATGAAAAGTCAACTCAATGACTATGATATTCACTACAAGATGGTACCCATATTTTGTGACAACACCTATGCCATTACCATATCCAATAATCTAGTCCTCCATTCAAGAACCAAGCATATTGATATAAGATACAATTTTATCAGGGACCATATCCTAAAAGGAGATATTGAACTACACTTCATCCCCACTCAGTATCTGCTAGCTGATATTTTCACAAAGACCCTAAATGAACCTACTTTCATAAGACTGAAAGCTGAGTTAGGCATGCTTAACATTGATTGATCAGTCTCCTGGATCAATCATGTTCAGAATGTATAATTAGTCTCTTCTCCCTGAAACTTTCTCCTTGAAACAAATATGACTCCCATGACGCTAAGGGACACATTAAATGAAGTAACTAAATGCTCTAAGTCTTTAGTTACTTAATATCCTAGGTTGGTGACATATTAAATAAAGAACAAATATTCCATATCTAACTGTCATCAAATAGTCATGGGTCCCACTTATCTCATTTACACTAAAACATACCATTAAGCATTTAATGCTCACTCCCACAAACAATATCTCTTCCCAAAATGTACGTTCACTTCCAACCTAATCCGTTATCCCCACCTCATGCCTACAAAAGTGAATGACAATAATAGCTATACAGTTGCCAAAACAGAAGGGATAATAACAGACATGGGTGGTGGCATTTAATGCGGACACCAAACATCTTTTATAACAATTTTCAAAATAAAATAATTTGAAAAATGCAAAACCTTTTCACATCTCACCTATAAATACCCCATCACAAGAAGTAACACACATAATATTTCAAAGCAAAGAAACTCTACAAAAAATTTCTCTCAATCAAAACTTGTGTGTTCTTCATTTTTCATGATAAAACCTTCATTTCAAACCATTTTCTTGGTCAAGTACGCGTCAGCGATCTAAGGTATCTATCTTAGTGACCATCCGTCTTGATAACACATCAAAATTTCACGGCAGCGATCTTAGTTGGATTCAACTTTGTGACCATCTGGTTTTGATATTTTCCATTGTACTTTTTTTAAAACAAACTTAATATGGCAGCAACCCAAACAGTTAAATTCGCCCCTCAATGTGGTGATATGACTGTGGAATTAGTCCAATTTCAAAGCAACAACTTTGTGAGAATTTCTCTTACCCATAAAGTGTCCCAGCCTACAAAGAAATTTGCAAGTTTTTAATGAACTGCCCACTGGCTGAGCCTTTTACAAAAACACCCTCAGTATTATACTAAAACTTCCTTAGGGAATTCTGGTGTACTACTGTGGATTCAGACATAAACCCACTTGCTGATAGCTCTGAGGCTCGTCCTCTTAAGGAGTTCATAATCAAGTTCGCAGTGATGAATGGCAAAAGGCCATTGACCCTTAACTACAAAACCTTTTGTGAATCTACTAGACTTGATTATAACCAAGGCAACTATGTTGCTCATCCTTCTCCTGAGGTTGTTAAGGCTGAACTGGCCAAGAATGCAACAAATAAAGCACTGGTCCAAAGGACCCCTGTACTAAAAACATCTTTTCATGTGGCTTGGAGAATCCTATTGACTTTTGCCATTCAGGTTCTTGGCGGGAACTACTCATCTTCTGAACAGTTGAATTCTATTCAACAGTTGCTAGCCTACAGTCTCATCATAGGGACTAAGGTTGACATAAGAGAGATCATTTTCAGTGATCTAGTAGCCAAGCTCACGACCAAGTCTAGGCAGAAATACGTCTCTTACCCTAGATTTGTCTTGTGTGCTCTAGAAGTGTTACTGGGTTCCGAATATACTCAGGACCAAAAATTTAGGAGTCTTCCTAACACCCTGAGTCAATCAAATTTTACACGACACCCATCCAAAGTCACCCATATTGAATTGACGGCCTTCATGATTGAAGTTATCAAGCAAGAATCCTCAGTGACTCCACTTCCTTTTTCTAAAAAGAAGAAGACTCAGACTGTGACTAAGACCCAACCCAAGTCACAAGGCCCTAAGGCTTCAGGAGCGCTACCTCAAAAGAGGAAAAAGCCTAATTCCAAAACGACCTCCCTATCTCAGGCCACTAAAACACCACCTTGTAAGAAGGTGCCAACGGAGGATTTTGATAAAACCAAGTCAGTCTCCTGGGGCCAAACTACTCATCCCCAAAATACAAAGGGATTTACACCACCCGCTGTTAAGGGATTCCATTTTCCACTCGATGAGGGCACTCGCAAATCAAAGCCTTTGCCTGAGGGTAAACCACCTGATGCCAAAGACCCAAAGAGAAACATACAACCCGCTGGTATAGGATCGCCTTCCACTCACCCTGATGATGATACTAGCAAATCCAAGCCTTTACCTGATGGGACCAATATTGATCCTAAAGACTTAAAGAGACTTAAACCACTCACTGATAGGGATTCATCCACCCCTCTTATTACTACTCTCTTAGGGACTGATGCTGAGTATCATGTGGATACAACCCAATCCACTAGATTTGAGGTATCGGTTCCTAACCAAAACAAAGGCAAGACTTCTTCTAAAGTAGAGTCGGATACGGAAACCTTGTTATTCACCACTTTTGCTGACATTCAAGCCTTATTGGAAGATTCTGAGGAGGAACTTAAAGATGCTAGTGATGATGATGTTTTTGAAGCTAGAGAAGAGATATATGAAGACATTCAACAGAGCATCAATCTCCCTCACCACCAAAGGATGATCCTGAATCTTCAGTGTCCAAGAAGTCTACTGATGCATTAGACTTTGAGTCCTCTTCATGTTCTGAAATATTCAAGCCCTTTAACAATTACATGTCAATCACTAAAAGACAATTAGTAAGGAATCTTTAAAATATTTTTGAAGTGCTATATGCTCAGGTTGCAGAGGATAATTAGGAAAAGCATAAGGAAGTTGCTGCCTCTTATGCTGATCTCTAGGCTATAGTAGAAGGATATTATAAAGAAAATGTTGATCACAGAGCTCAGACTGACAAACTTGTTAAGAAAACCATAAATCGCATTGACAAGATAAGTCAAGCAGCAGCTGATGACCGAGCCAGCCTTCTCAAGTCCTTGAATAGGGTCTCTGACATTCTTGAGGCTGACTCTTCTCTCAAGGAAGCAATGCAAAAGATGACTGAGTCAAACACCAATATCTCTGGCAACCTCAATGATCTTATTGAGCTCTTAATGAATTTTAAGTTGCCAGAGCTCCTCACTCAAGTTAATGCGTTTCAAACCTCCCTCAATACCTTAGACTCTCAGTATTCCAGCATCTTTGATTCATTTTAGGAGGAGCCTTAGTTTAATCAGAGACTACTTGGGGCTGCTGAAGGCCACATTCAGAATTTCACCAGGCTTACTGAAATTGCAAACAGTTTGAAGGCAGTCAATTTTCCAAGTTTCCAAGCAAGAATAATAGCTGTTGAGAACACTCAGGTCACCATGCAGATTAACATTTCTTCTATTAAGGGAATGGTGACTGAGATGTTTCAGGCTTTTAAGGGAATTCCATAACCCCCTCAGTTTATACCAACATTCCAACAGTTACACCGTTTAAAGTACATGCAACTGTTGAGGGGGAGATTTCAAAGAAACAAGTTGTTGTTTGGCAAAAACCTCCCTCTTACACTAGGGGGAGAAACTGTCAATTGTCAACACAACACAAGAGCCTGAGGTTGAAGATGTTGAAAAAGAGCCCAAAGTTACAAATGAAGAGGAGTTTGTATAAGAACCTTAAGTGTCTGGGCCACTGACCAAGCCTGCTTCTGAACTTGAAATAATTGGATCTTCATCAAGACTCCAACTTACAGACACTATCCTTGAAATCCCAATTCCTTAACCTGAAAGCCCTCAAGCTACTCCAAAGCCTGACAGAGGAAAAGGCATAGCTAGAGACACTGATGAATCTTTAAGAAAACTTGTGCCGAAATCTAAAGAAGTTTGTCAGGATCCTGATGCCCTAGTACGTGTACCATATGCAATTTATGGAAAATTGTATCATCTTACTGAAGAAGAAATTCAGGCTCACTTGGACAAAGAAGAAAAGATAGAGCAAGCTGCCAAAGAAGCAAGATTTAGTAAACCTGATTTGATTAAGGTTGTACAGGGAGAGGCCACCAAAGCTGGAGTTGATCCAAAGACTCTTGAAAGTGATAACGCTCAAATTATACATATTTCTATATGCGTTATCTGTGCTTTTATGTATATTTATTGGTTAATTATAAGAAATTTTGATACTTAATAGACTATATTTGCTATTATAGGTTCATGAGACGTGTCATGAAAGAAAACGAAAGAATACACAAAGATATGAAGCTTAAACGAAGAAATAACTCAATATAGAGATCTCCCGACACATGTCTACTGTTTTGGCCATAACTTGAGCATACAAACTCGGATTGACGCTATTTTGGCGGCTACGCGACCGGGAAGGAATTCTATACAACTTTGATTTTTGGTCCAAAAGCTGAAATTGCACCAAAACCGCCGCACTTCTAAATAAGTGTGGCGCACTTTTCATAAATCCCAAAGTACGCTGCACAAAATAAAATGTGCGCTGCACTTTCAGTCTGATGCATTAAATACGTGAATTTAGCCTCAAGAACGACCACATACACCCCCAACTTGGCCCCCAAAGGTTGGAAAAGGCTATAAATACCCCCATTTTGTGCCAGAGAACTTCATATCTCACACAAAATCATCTACAATCATCACAACAAGTAGAATCAAAGTTAGGAGAAGTTCTTGGGGAATTGGGTTGAACTTGCTTGTAGTTCATCAACATTCCCAGGTTTTAATCCATCCAAGGAAGTAGTAGTGAAGTGTAGTTCAAAGCTATAAGCTATTGTGATAGAATTGTTCATAGTTTCTGGGTTTACTTTGAATATAATATAGTTTTCGTTGGGAAAACTTGAGAAATCATCAAACATTTTCTCTTGAAGTTGGTATTAATCTTGTTTCTCTATAAAATATGATCTTTACTGAATTCATGATGAATGTTATGTGTTTTGTTACTATGAGGATGGAGTAGTCATTCTATGTTTGTTTGGGCATTATGTGATATTGGATATGGAGTGTTTGGATACTTGTTTATTGAAATGATTAAACATGGTTTGTCTAATGTTCCATCATTCCACTTATTATATTGGTTATAATAACGTATAAAGGCCGAAAGGATTCGTTGTTATTAACTAGTATATTCACTCGTTACATTTAAAGGCCGAAAGGATTTGTGACTTGTGATATCTTTATTCTCTAAACTTGTAAACATTATCCTAAACACTTCTATGTCTTAGTGATCATTGCCTAAACAAACATGCTTTAATTCTTTGCTTGGATCATCTCTTAATTGCTTTTTTTACAACATTCGATATATGCATGTTTTGGTTAATTTGATAAGTGACAATCATTTTAGCGTTAGCACCTTAATTACAAACTGTGAAAACTTTAATTCCCGTGGAACGACCTGAACTTACCCAAAGTTATACTATACACGAACGGGTATACTTCCCGAGTGTTGTGTTTTTAGTAAAAATCGATATTTCTAGTATTATAAATTTAAAGCTTAGAAAACACACATCAAGTTTTTGGCGCCGCTGCCGGGGAATTGTTTAAGTTGTTATAGTTTGTTGCTTATTTCTGGTGCTATTTGGTTTCACAAAAAAAATTCAAACTTGTCGTACCGTTTTCTGGCAAACAAAACCTAAAAATCGTTCTTTCTTCAGGAAGTACGCCGCACATCCTATTTGCGCGCTGGTTTTCTTAAAAACCCAGGAAGTACGCCGTACTTTACTCAAGTACGCCACACTTTATGCAAATTTTCACAAACAGAATCTTATTTCAAAAAAACCAAAACCAAAACCCCCAATCTGGTAGTCTTCGGTTCTATAATCATTTGGAATTGTATTTTATCTGATTATATGCCTTGTGTATTTTATCTAGTTTATCATAATATTCGAAAAACAACATAAAATTCCTAAAAAGTCCCGCAACTTTTCTAAAGTACGCGTGGCGCCATCCAAAAAATTCTGTTAATTTTTATTTATCCCTTATTTGATATAAATCATTAAATTAATATATACCTTTATATATATTATATATATATATATATATATAATATATACTATATATATAAATAAAGCTATAACAATAAAAAATTATAAAAAAAATGTATGAAAATAATTTACTTTATTTTGAATATTATCCTATTAGCCTTAATTATATATATATAAATGTCTTTTTGCAAAATGCTTAACGTATGTATAAAATCCAATATCTTTTGGAAAACAACTTGTGAATCTAATATATAAATTTAATAAAAATTTAATAACAAGGACTTGTAAATTTAAAATGTTCCAAAAAGAATACATTCGGATCGAATCTTCAACCCAACATTCTTCCGTTAATGACTTCGTCGTTATAAATATACCTGAAGAGGATGTTGAACCCAAACAAATAATTCTCGATCTTGATGATCAACCTATATGGGAAAGGATCTAAGACTGTAGCACCGACTCCTAATTCTGCCACTATTCAACTCGATGTTGATGACAACTTGGTTATCAATAGTACCCACTTGAAAATGATTCGAGAAAATAAATTCGATGGTTATCTGTGGGCCGATCCGCATGACCACATACGTGAATTCCTCGCAATCTACGACATGTTCAAATATGGTGAAACTCAAAGTTAAAGTGTCAAGCTTTTGATATTTCCCTTTTCCTTGTGTGATAAAGCTAAAATCTGGTTTCACGAACATGAAGAGTCTATAACATCGTAGGAACAAATGAGAAAAGCTTTTATAAATACATTCTTTCCACCTTCGTTATTTAACCGTCTTTTGCTTGAAATCATAAATTTCTCTCAAAACGTATGTGAAAGTCTAACCGAAGCCTGGTTAAGACTCAAGAACATGCTTCGAAAATGTCATGGGCACGGTCTGACCAAGGGAGCTATTATTCAAATATTCTATCACGGTCTAGACGAACCCACTCAAACAATCCTAGACATAACTGGCCAGAGGAATCTTCCTCTTACAAAGTCTAAACAAGCTTTTAAATTTTTCTCGAGTACAACAAAGTCCTTTTTCGAACATGATAGCCATTAAATCTAAAAACAAACATCATCGAAAATCTGTGTCCTTCGCCGATGGAAGTGATAGTAAGACTGATAATTCTCAATTAATGGAAAAATTGACAGCTCTAACTATAAAAATAGATTCTCAAATTATAAGCTTAAATAAAGAATTGCAAGATATACGTAACAAATACAATGAGCTTAGAGAGGGAAACGCTTCTAAAACTACCTGAACGATAACACGCCGATGTGTGAACATCATGAAGCCAATTACATCCATCATGAAGGTTTCAAAACCGAGCGATTCTGTCATGAGGAGTTTTTCTCGTCCTATCCCCATATGTCGTAAGAGTATCGAGAAATCCTCACAGAATTAAATAATATTGAAAAAATGATCTCGAAAGATGTCAAAAGACTAATTCGTTGCAGAGAACTGTTCATATGGAATGCTTGTTTTGGCAAGAGGATAAGGGTAAAGACCGAGCTAGGGGTTTTACTTAACAAAGAGGCCTAAAGTAGTCAACCAAGAACATCAATCTAATAACTGATTCAAAAAATAAATGAATATATTTCATTGGATGATCAGAAAGTAGTGTTTCAAATATGTTTTGAGAGCGCGCAAAACAATGTAACGAATGGCGTTTTAAAAATGAAGCCAAAATGAAAAGAATTTTCAAACTAAAATTTAAAAACATGAAAGAAAAATAGAATAGTGGTTGAATCTCATAAGTATCGCAGAACAAACCGATAGGATCGAACCCACCTGCCTCCCAAACTCACACCGAGCAAGTGAATGCCGTATTTACCAGGAGTGGAAAGTCCGATGATTCTCCAAAAATTCAAAAAGATCCACCACCTCCTATCATCGTTAACAATAAAATCGAAAAAGATCGACCTATTAAGACATCAAAAAAGGGCTATCACGTGGTCAAAACAAAAGAATATCCTTTCCGTGAGTACATACCAAAAATACCATACCCTAAATGTTTAAGGAGTGGATCATTCCCACTTGAACCGTATCATTAAGGAATCTTAAATCATGTTAAGTATAATGAAATAAATAAAAGTAATAGTAAAATAAAAATAATAAAACCTATTAAAATACTAAATATATAATAAATATATATATATATGTTATATATATATATATATAAATATATAAAACAAAAAAATAAGTAGTTTGATGTCATGGCCCATGTATATTCTACCACGATTTCTGCATCCAAAAGAATGTTTTGGGAACATGTGGTGTGTTTCCGCTAGAAAACCCTCACGAGAACTATAGCTCGCTACTCGGAACCGAGGGGTTTAAAAGGCTTGTTGCATACCGCTAAATATGCAACCGTGGTGCCTACGAAAGTGCGCTTTTGTATTTAATGTTTTTCTCGTAGTTGAGTTTATTATGCAGATTAAATAAAACAAGTGGAGCTTGGAGTGGTGGTTGGTTTTTTACACTTGGAGACTTATATAATTGGAGTATTATATTACATATTGGTAGAATACACATGCTTGGCGTTCGTTTTGCGCATATTTTTTTTCGAGAATTCACAGGAAATTAAGAACCTCTGGGAAGTAACCGTTTTCCCCCTTTAATTTTCTTATTTTCTATATTTATCAGTTTCTGCACATTAGGCAAGTTACTTAATGTGGAGGGGTACAAAATAGAAAAATTAATCATAGCCCCTCCATGTTTTGTCCTTGCGAAACTTTTAAACTTTCACTGATATTTTTCTGGAAAAATTTATAAAAATTTATATATGCTTTCCCCAAAAAAATAAAAAATACATACCGTTAGTATGACAAATCCAACCAGAATTGACATTTTAACTAGCTACAAAATCAACCCACTTAAATGTAAGAGTTCCGCATCTAGATCTGAAGGATTCGGGTATCCATCGTTGATACCCAAGATAATTTTTTTGCCTTTAGCTTGTTTGATTAGGTTGAATGCAGTCATATGTGTCTATTCTGTCGCTACGGATGTGTACATATGGTCTTTGTCACCTTTTCTGGAACATTGATATTGGTATATAAGTTATATTGAGATGGGCCTAATTTAGTCTCCAGAACTTGTGCTTGATCATCAATTACTAACTGCAGTCGAGGTTATTTTTAGAAAAAGTCGTATGAATACAGGTAAAATAAACCCTATGAATCATGTACAGAGCAGCACTCAGCTTTTAGTGTTGAGATCCCCGAAGTATCCCGACAACAAGAAAAAAGTGCTCAATGAAGAAGAAGTTTTGTGCCAGCTTTAGTTATCGCGGTATCTGGAATGAAAAGAAATCTTCAAAGAAAAAAAAGAAGAAAAAAAGAGAAAAGAAAAATAATAATAAAAGTTCGAAGTATAAGGCAAAGTTCTGGCACATGGAATCAAGTTATCCGCTATTCACCCTCATCGTTATCACGTTTTGCCTCTTTGAGATTTTTGTCTAGGTGCTCACGCCGCAACAGGCATGTTTATGTGTCTAGTACAAGCATAATTAGCAACCTATATTATGATCTGTGTAAAAATTAAGTGACTTCACAAATAAAAAAAACCCTATCTGAGTGACTCATGTGAATTCAAAAACAAACACTTTCCCGTATGTAGAGGGTGCATCTGTTATATGTCTATGCCTGAAAAGTTATAAAACTGGTAAACACTTGTTAATGCTAAAATGATTTTTTCTCCACGTCACGATAAATGATCTTGTTTTCTCGCTTTAATTGCTTAAGGGCAAGCAATAGCTAAGTGTGGAGGGATTTGATAACGCCTAAATTATACATGTTTTCCGCTGCGTTATTTGCATTTATTTGATCATTTCTCATTAACTTTTGGTACTTAATCAAGTATATTTGCTATTATATGTTCTAGGTACATGTCGTGGAAGAAAACGAAAGAATACACGAAGAATTGAAGCTTAGACGAAGAAATAACTCAAGTTAATGATTTCCCGACACCTGTTAACTGTTTTGGCCATAACTCGATCATACGAACTCCGTTTTAGTTGATTCAAGCGGCCACAGAAAGAGAATTCAATTATCTACAACCATGAAAAAGTCCAATTGCTAAATATGCAGAAAGTGTGGCGGTTTTGGCCAAAGTGCGGCGCACTTTTCAGTCTGAGGAAAAATTAAATGCAATTAAATGCTAAGTGAATTAACACCCGATGTGCGGCGCACAAATAAGTTTGTGCGGCGCACTTTGGCCCATTTTTAGCCTATAAATATAGCCCCTAATCACCCCATTCCATATATCTTACAAACACAAACCCCAAGTTCGTTTACAACACTTTAGAAGAAGTGTTTTTGGTGATAAAGGCCTCAAAAACCTTTGATCCAAACCACCATCACCACCATCGACTACCACCACTATCCACCATTAATTTCCAGATTATAATCTATCCAAGGAAGTAGCATTGAAGTGTAATTCGAATCTATAAGTGACTGTGACAGATTTTTTCATAGTTTTCGGGTTTACTTTGAATATAATATGTTTTTCGGTGGGAAAACTTGTGAGTCCTTTGAATATGATCTTTACTGAATTCATGATGAATGTTATGTGTTTTGTTACTTATTTGATCATGGAGTAGTCATCTTGTGTTTGTTTGGGCGATATGTGATCTTGGATACAGAGCGTTTGGATATGTGTTATTGAATTGGGTAAAACATATTTTATATAAGAAAATAGACTGAAAGGTTTCTTTATACATGTGTTTTCTATCAAAAATAAATACCATCTTAATATGTATAATAAATACTTATAAAGGCCGAAAATGATTTGATTGTTATTAATCGATATAATCACTAGTTATATTTAAAGGCCGAAAGGATTTATAACTTGTGATAACTCTATTTTCTAAACTTATAAAACACATCATTATCTAAGTGATCATTTCCTAAACAAACATACCTTATTCATATGTAAGATTTGGTTAATTTGATCCATGACAATCATTTTAGCCTTAGCACCTTAATTACAAACTGTGAAAACTTCATTCTCATGGAACGACCTGGATTTACCTAAAAGCTATACTATACACGAACGGGTATACTTCCCAAGTGTTGTATTTTTAGTAAAAATCGGTATTTCTAGTATTATAAATTTAAAGCTTGCAAAACACACATCAGTATCTAAAGATCCTTTTAACCTCTTTGAGGTGCTTTTCTGTTGGTCTTGCTTGATACCGTACACAGTAACATACTGCTTGCACCATGTCTGCTCTACTAGATGTCAGATACATGAATGACCTGATCATACAACGGTATTTTTTTGTCAATGGGTAACCACTCAATCTGCATCCATTAGGTTACGTAGCCATGGTGTACCAAGGCTATCACATTTTTTCCATACCATGATGCTTTTTTAAGTATTTACAAAAGTGACTATGGCCTGGTTGAATAAAGATACCTCATGGGGATTAGTGGATCTGAAGTCCTAAAAAGAATTTCATTCCCCTATTAAGGACATCTCAAATCTACCGTGCATTAGTTTTTCATACTTTTTAGAATATTTAGTGTTTGTAGACCCGAAAATTATGTCATCTACATAAATTTGCACAATTAGAATGTCTTCCCCGTATCTTATCATAAACAAAGTTGGGTCAATTATACCTTTAGTAAAACCTTTGGACATCAGGAAATTTGAGAGTTCATCATAACAGACTCTTGGAGCTTGCTTCAATCCATATAGAGCTTTCCTTAGATAGTAAACTTTTTCTGGATGATTAGGATCAACGAACCCATCTGTTTGTGCAACATAAACCTCCTCCTTTAGTGGACCATTAAGAAAAGTCATTTTCACGTCCATTTGGTAGATTGGAAAAGATTTGTGTGCAGCATAGGCGACGAAAATCCGAACAGCTTCCAAGCGAGCGACTGGAGCAAAAGATTCCTCGAAATCAATACCTTCTTCCTGAGTATATCCCTTAGCTACAAGTCGTGCCTTATTGCGAATGACAGTTTGATCTTCATCCTTTTTGTTCTTCCATAACCACTTTAGCTTGATGACTGTCTTTCCAAATGGTTTGTCGACAAGTTTCCAGACTTGTAGTCTGTCAAATTGATGAAGCTCATACTGCATTGCCTCGATCCATGTTGAATTAGCCATTGCATCCTTAATGCTTTTTGGTTCAGCAGTACTCACGCTGAGCGCGAACATACACATTTCAGGATGTGTTGCAAGTTGTCATTTGGTTTGCACTGGCTTGGATGGATTTCTACGAACTTGTTTTAACAGGTGATCTTTGGTCCATCGGTGTTCAGATTGATGATGTTGGTAGAATGTATGCATGTTTGAATTATCAACATAGCGAGTAGATGACTCAGCTTCTTCAAGTACCGGTGTACTAAAGATGTTGTAAAATTTGTTTTTGTCAATTTGTGCATCCGCTGCTTGATAAGTTGTTATCCTCAGCATTGACATTTGTTATTGGAGTGATTGGTTATGTTGTAGGTTGAATATTTGCTATAGGTTGTGTGCCTTGATGTTTAGAATTATCAGAGAGAGAGAGAGAGGAAGACTTTAACACACTTTGATTTCCTGCAGAGAAGTATTCTTCAAACAAAGGACTGAATAGAAAATCTAACTCTTGTAATGACGGAGCATTTGTGTCTGCTGGAGGAGTAACATTTGTAACCAGCTTTAAACTTAAAGGTTCATTGTTGTGGTCTTGAATGCCGAGTTCTGAACGGTTATGATCATAAGTCTTTTGTAGTTGGGGTGCGGGGCCAGAGTTGTCATAATCTGACGCCTTATATTATCTAGTGTAATTCCAAACATCAAAAGTAATGTTTACCCACCAAATAACATTTACTCGTCGAGTAATGTTTACCCACCTAACAACATTTATCCTCCGAATAATGTTTACCCTCCAAACAACATTTATCCTTCGAATAATGTTTTCCCTCCGAACAACATCTATCCTCCGGATAATGTTTACCCTCCGAACAACATCTATCCTCTAAATAACGTTTACCTCCCAAACAACGTTTATCCAATGAATAATCCTAATAGCTCTCACCCCCCGCACCCAGTTTACCCTTTGTATAACCACATCCTCCCAGCCAAGGGGACCTCCCAGGAGCGGTGTACTATACTGGATACCCAGAAAGAGGACACATGAATGATAAAGAAAGTCCCTCCCCACTAACCAAGTGGATTGAGGAATTCTAACTTCCGGATGGTCTTAGAGTTCCGCCGCACGTAGGGTACTATGATAGGAAGGGTGATCCGGATGACTTCATACACGCCTTCGAGGGAGCAACCAAAATGGATAAATGGGTGATGCCGGTCTCATGCCATATGTTCGTCTATATACTAAAAGACGCCGCAAGGGTCTGGTGGAATAGCCTCCCAAAAGGGGTGGTTTTGAACTACGAAGACCTAAAGAGGAGGCTCCGAACCCATTTCAGCCAACAGAAAAAGCATACCAGGATACACTTAGCTATTAATGGGATAAAAAGAAAGGAGGGAGAGAGCGTTCGAGCTTTCATCATCGATACATGGACGAAACCGCCCAAATCTCAAAACTCAATGAAAAGTAAAGGATAGTAGGTTTTGTGCATGGGGTGAAGATAAAATCTTTGGTCAAATTCATAAACACAGAACTCTCAGAAAGCAACGAATGGACTTATGGACAAAGTAAACTCAAGGCTACAAATCAGAAAAACGGCATTTCGAAGGCCGACCTGTCGTCTGCATGGACAAACAACCAGGAAAACGCCGCAAAAAGGAAGACCATCGGGAAGGGTCAGAAGGAAGAACAGAGAAAGATGAGACAGGTACAGTCCCCACAAAGAACTACCCCCCAGAATCATACAAAGCCTCACCAAAACATCCCAAAGAAATCTTGGCCTTCGAAAAAGTAGTAAAAACTGTTCACAAAGCCTCCCAGGATAATATCAAAGCCAGAGACGGGTACAGAATAATGTAAATTTCACCAAGACTATGGCCCACGACACGACGCCTGAGAGAATTAAAAAAAAACAAGATAGAAGATGCCGTCATCAGAAGTTGACCCACTTAATAAAGGGATCATGGGGGGAGGAAAGGAAAGCAAGCAAAACGAACGCTCAAAACCCTGTAGAGTGGGCCGCCCACGTTGTAAAAGCAAAACCCGCCTCGAAAGGGAAAGAGAAACCAATCCTCAATGATATCTAAAACACCCCAAATGGGGTCGCAGCAGAATAAGAATCCGGAGTGTTACCCTTCATAATCAATAAGCACAAGATATGAGAAACGACCTATAAATGAGTCGTTTAAAAATATTACATTGGATTTAATGAAATTGTTTGTTACAAGAGCTCACAGCTTAACTTGTTTCATACCTGAAAATGTAAACATTTTAACTACATAAACATATAGATTCTTCAAAATGTAATGCAAGTAATTCTTATATGCAATATGACTCCCCCCCCCCCCCCCAAAATAACGACATCCAATGTATCCTTGCACCTTACAAGTACACCTAATTGACCTGAGGAAAAACATGCTTTAAAATGGCAACATAAAAGTTAGTGAATTCACAGGTTGTAAGTAATGAATACAGTAGGCACCGCAAGATTTCAAGTGCGTCAGATATAGTTGTAACACATACACTATACACAAAATGTAATTACGTTTTCCCCTACGCTCAGACACCTGAAGTGTAGATAGTTTATGTTCTTACAAATCACACTATGGATGTAGATGGGTAATTGGTTGAAGTATAGATTTGTTTATGTGCTTAACTGCATGCATGGATGAGTTTTATTGCGAAACGAAAACGTTTACGTAACAAAAAAAAAATTAAAAGTGAAATTCAATAATTATCATTCATAATTAAAATACATAACACTTACTTTACATAAACTTTTATTTGTTTGATGCCCGTTTACGTGAATGTTGATTTTAGTTTACAGAGATTTAACCTAACATAAAAATTAAAAGTAAACGTGTAAAAGTCAAAAAATAAATAATGGAAAGTATTGAGTCATAAAATGACCTGAAAAACAGTATTGTATACACATCTTCCCCTGTTAAAGGAGCCTGTATTCAAGGCTCAAACAGCGTCACTTTTCGTAGGGTAAAACGTTAATTGTGAAGAGATGTGGATACTTCTTTCAAAAATGATCTGTCACATTTCCCTATGTGAACTCATGACCCCTCCTAGGTTCCATCAAACTTTGATAATGGAAAACTAACGCCTTTGTTTCAAACCGCTTGACCTCACGATCCATGACCTCCACTGGTTCTATCAACAAATGAAGCTTGTCATCGATATGTATTTCCCCAACAGATAGCCAATGGCTCGTAGATAAACCTTTCTTTAAATTGGATACGTGAAATGTGCTATGAACCCTGCTTAAATTGTTGAGGAAGTTTCGAGTCAATAAGCAACGGATCCTCACTTTTGCCAACCTTGAAAGGCCCAATGTACCTCGGTTCAACTTCCCCCCCTCCCCCGTTTGCCAAAACGAATAACCCTTTTCCAAGGCTTAAACTTTTAACATATACCTTGTCTCCAACTTGAAATTCAAAGGCTTACCCTCACAAAGATCAACGTAACTCTTTTGACGATCATGAGCGCTTGAATTCTTGTTTAGATTTGAATGATTTTTTCGGTTGTCACATGAAAGATATTTTCTGGACCGGTATGCGAGTGTCCCTCCGACCATCGCCCAGCAAACAGGTGAACGACACTTACGACCATACATCACCTCAAATGGTGCAGCATTAATGCTAGTATATAACTAAAGTTGTATGAGAACTCCATAAGTGACCTACCAATCATTTTCAAAAGTCGATCACGTATAGCCGTAACATTTCTTTTAGTGTCTGAATGGTTCTTTCGCTTTGCCCATCAGCCTGCGTATGGTAAGCAGTGCTCTATCCAAACAAGTACCCAAATCCTACATTGAATGTACCTCACATAATTTGACAAAAATCTGACTGTCACGTACAAAGATCAAGACTGGTATTTACCGCATGTCTCGTGCCACAATATTTCAAGTACAATCTTTGTCAATTTGTCCCATAGAGTCCATTTAACCTCATCGGAAAAAAAGTGAGCAGACTTAGTAGGATCGGATCTACAATCACACCAAAGGTATCCTAACCACCTGACTGTCTTAGGAAGCTTGGTGATTAAATCCCATGGTGATAAGTCCTACTTCCACTGAGGATCTCAGGTTTCACCAACAAACCAGAAGGTTTTTGATTTCCAACTTAAAAACCTTTAGGCATGTCAAACACATGCAAACATAAATGGAAAATATCGGCTTTATGTTGGGCCAACCAGTAAAATTTCTATTATGTCTAGGTAGCATCTTGTTCGGAACCCGTATGAACGAAATATTTTGACTTGTGGGACTGCATGCATAATCAATGTCCTAGATCACCAATAGCATGGGCAACCAACTTTTGTATTTTTCAAACACTTGTTTCGTCACCACTGCTTTGATTTCGGTTCTAACTTTATTTTCTTTTTTGTAGGTTTTTATGGATTCCCTTGAAGTCCCATACAGCATACCTCCACATCTTCGTAACACCCTCAAAAATCTGACAGTCACGGAAAAGGCAAAAAGGGGTGCACTTTATAGTCACAAAGTACAAGTCAAAGAAAAACGACCTCAAAAATAAAAACTGTAAAAAAAATACATTTCAAAATGATTCACAATATAAATAATCAGAGTTGAAACAATAGGTCCCCTACCATTTTTAAAATATTAAAAAAAGGTTTCAAACCATGATATAAAGTTTAGATAAAGTTTCTATTAAATTTTAACAAGAGAAAGTCTTTACAAAATGCAGTGCTTTCAAGATTTAAGTTTTATCGAATGTATAAATTTAGAGTCTCTAAGTACAAATCCGTGGGCTAATCACCTCACGAGCCATATACTTGAAAACACTGAGATAAACATGCAAAAATGTCAACAATAATTTTGATGAATTAATAGGTTTATAATCATAAAACTATGAATTACTAAATCGAGTTCATTTATTGGAACTCAAACCAGTTTAGTGACTACAAGATTTGAGTAATGTAGACAAGAGAAACAAATTCACCAAGTTTAAAAGAAATATGTATTATTGCACTAAGCTCATGACCCCGAAACCTTAACTGTCTATGCCTCAAATAAAAGTAGGATGCCTGCCAAACAACCTAAAAAGTTCCTCAAAATGTTAAATGCACCATGGTCTACTAGAAACCAGAAATTTAAGGCGGGGATTGTCAGTCCTGATAGATCTACCAATAACACTTGTGCTTACTACATTAGTAATTAACGGTTCATGATAGAAAAGGGGACTTATGTGGCAGTGTGGTAACTTAGGCAATAATATTCATGCATTAATCTGGATAGCATACAATTTTAAAAGCACTTGTGTCCAAAGTACAACAAGCATGTAATCTCACCCCGTAAAGTTTGTAAAACAAGTAAATAGAAAAAGGGGCTATGAACTCACCTTTATGCATTACGATAATAGATAGCGAGATATAAACGTCGAGAGACCGAGTAAAACTCTAAAAGCAACCTAAAAATAAACTCGCGACTTAGAATTTATAAATATTACACAAATAAATATAAATATGTTTTTATAAAGTTTTTATATAGATTTAGCATTTTACTTTAGAATTTTGTAATTTTTTTAATAAAAAATTAAAAAAAAGTTGAGACCAAAACAATGTCCATATTTTAAATATTTTAAGCCCATTAACATGGGCTTTCTAAATTTTTAAGTTTAGTCCCATTTCAAAAGTTTATAACATCATAATTCGTAAATGGTCTAGATCACCTAATAAATAGTCAAGCAATACTATAATCAATAGTTTTTTTATTACTATTATTATAAAAAATTTCAATATTTTTATTTTTGTTTCAAACCAATCGACTTTACTTGATAGGAACTAAACTTATAAATCATCTCACTTAAGTCTAAACATTTTATGACTTCAAAACCACAACTTTTATCTTATAATACCTATGCATGATTTTTTTACAAATTATCTAAGCCATCAAAACTAAACCATGATTATATTCGCAACAACTCAACCACCAGCCTTTAGAAAAATTTAAAGACAGTTAGTTTTATGTTCCATCTTTTAAAAATAATGTATCATATGTAGTCATTAGCGTTATGACCTTGCTATATATAAAACTCAAAGAGGTAATTTAATGTGATGGATTGTGTATCTTCCCAGTATTCTCATCTATGTGTCATATGACCAACTATAGCAATTTGAAATTTCTTAATGGCCTTCATATTAGCAAAGTCAAAGACCTGATTCTATATTGGTGTATAACATTTATCAAATGATAAAACAAAACATAAAATCCATTAACTAGTTACCTTTCACATATTCACCTAAAATTATAATGAGATTACCTAACCATCTATTACTTTCGTATAAATATTCGATATGGAAGAATTAAGAAACGACAATTTCACATGTTTACCTACATTTTCAATAAACCAAAACTTTTTTTTATACAAAATTAATAAAAATAAAACTTACAAAGAATGAAAATGATGAATACAATTAGGAATAATCAAGAATATCTTCTAGCTTTCTTTTACTGTCACACCCCCAAACTGGGCCTGGACGGAATACGTGTCCGGGGGCGTGACGTCATAATATACATCACACAAGATCAAGGAACGACCACTAATGGACGTTTTGAAAATCATAACTTGTTGTATTTATTAAAAATGGATAAGTCTTACAAGATTTGAAATGAAATTTTAAACGTTGTGAAAGCGTAATTAAGTTTTCAAAAGACAACGAGTATAAATGATAATAAAGTCTTGAAAGATGATATCATATTGCACGTAGACTCCACATAGCACATCAGAGAAGTCCAAGGCTAAGCACCTGAAAAACATGCTTAAAACGTTAACATAAAGTTGATGAATTCATAGGTTTAAGTAAAACATTTGCGAGAAATCAAAAGCGTTTAGTGAATACTGATCAGAAACGTTCAACAAAAGCAGTGTGCACCACAAGTTCACAGTACGCATATGAGAGTCAGGGTTCTAAATAGCGTGCTATAGCGGCGCCATAGCGTCGCGATAGCGCGAAGCGTGACCTCCACGTTACGAAACAGGTCAAGGCGTCGTCTCTAGGCGTGGCTTGCAATATAGCGTCATATAGCGTGATAAAGCGCGCTATAGCGCATAGCGTGGCGAGTTTTTTTGAAGTGTTTAAGGGATTTTCTAAAATTTGATATTTATGCTTGAATTTACTAATATTTACTACTCATATTATTCTAAACTATGATATAATCTATAATCTAGTAATATTTTTGCCGCCTTAAGTCAATGCCCCTTTAAAAACGCCATTTGGTCCGCTACCTCACAGCTAAAGCTTGAGGCTTGGCTATGCCGCACGTCACCTTACGCTATTATAACCTTGGTTATACAATACAACTTCACATGACAATGGTATTTACTATTGCCAATCTCATACAGCGTGGCTTAATTCAAAAACAATTATATGCAAAATGCCAAACAAAAATTAACTGCCCGATGAGGTCTCTAGACCAAATCACCTAGTGAAATCCGCCATGGTATATATCCGTTTGTGCGTGTCTCTCCCAAATCTAAGGCGCTACATATCCGGATAGGATAATTATCCCAATAGTATCATATACAACCATTCGCGCTCACTTAACAAGTCTGGTGGCCGGTTAAAAATTAACGTTCATGAGATTCGCATTATGGTCTAATCGTAACTTAAGCAATCAAAATCAGAAAAGTAACGTAAATAATTGTGGTCCATATTAAAAGTAACCACGTATTTCCAAAGAAAGCTTTTAAGTAATGCATCCATAATAAAACAAATGTGATATAATCATAACCTAGTTTGCAACGAACGAGTTATACGAGTTTTGAAATCATTAAGTAAATTAGTTTGTAACGAGCATGTTCTCACCCCAAAAGTTAAAGTAAATATAAAACAAGTAAAAACAGGGCTAGAACTCATCTAAGCAAACGACGAGATAGTAAACACGAGGACAACAAGAGTAACCGAACGACATCTAACCGCGACCTAATTATAGACGCCCTTAGAACGAAAATAATAACAAAACGTTGCATAAACGTTATAACAGAACTAGACATCCATATTTGTTTGTGATATATTTATTTAACCAAAACGTATCTTTAACGAACTCATATGTTTATAAAAACGTTAACCCATTCTTACTAAAATTTGCCCCTATTCTCAAGTTCATTTTTGAAACTTCTAGTTTAGAATTCTAAGTTTCGGAAGTTAATACCTCCCCCCTATATTGTCAAGTCCATATTTCCATCAAACGCACTACCGAAACCTAAACGTCACTATTCATTTCTATTCACTAATCATGGTACTAACTGTACTATTTTTAGTAACGTTCAACGTATCCCTTTAGCATTCCTACAAACTCCTAACCTTCCGTAATAAAGATCAAATCACTAAATTAATATTTTCTAATGCTTCTCAAAACCTAAACTACCTTAACCCGCTTGAAAACTTTTTAATATAAAAAATGATATGTTCCAAACATAACTTTACGAAAACTATCTATCTCACTCATAAAGCATTTTAACACAACATTCCGGCGCTTTGGGACCTAACCCGCTTGAAAATGTTTTAATATATAAAATTATATGTCCGAAAATAACTTGACGAAAACTAGGTCTATCTCACTCATAAAGCATTTTTAACACAACTTTCGCGACTTTGGAAGGGAAACGTCATTTTAGGCCATGTTTGCGTTTGTGTTCGATATATGAAAAACTATCTATACAAAACAATTTATCTAAAAACTACCTTCTTGACTAATGAAAACATTTTTAAATCTCCCAAAACCTCAAAACAAAATCGTATCAGCAACCTTATATTTCGTAAACGCCTCCGTAAATCCATCCAAGCTTCACAATAGTGTTTATACTAACCTAATCCCCATTCACTACTAATCTACCATCAAAACCATCATTAAAACTATTCTAATCTCATTTCCATCTTTGTTGCAACACATATGCCCACTCATACTCACAATCAAAACAATATGTAAATCAAAGAACCATAAAAATATAACTAGTTCATGTGTCATCTTATTTATTTTTAAAAGACTTGCACAAACACAATAGAATATATAGATCTTGATCAAGAACATAAGAAATCAAAGAATTAAAGAGGTAGGTTCAAGAAATAAGCTTACAATAGATGGAGAAACAAGATTGAACATTAGATCTATAACCTACACCAAGATCTTGCAAAAACCCCCAAAATTTAGTGAAACCCTAACTTTTGAATTCTTGAATAAACCTTGAAATTAATGAATCAAAGCTTGGAAACACCTTAAATGACCTTAAATATCAAACTTGGGTGCTTGGATTCAATAAGAAAATGAAAATAAGGAACCCTTGTGGGTTTCATTTTTTTGCCATGGCCTAAGGAGCCAAAGAAGAGAGAAAAAGTTGTTTTGCTAGTTTGTAATATGAAAATAAAACCCTAGCTTTAAGAAAAGGTGGTATTTATAAGAAACGTGTAGGGTTTAGGGTCCTTGAAAAATCAAGCAAGTCTTGCTTGGGTGGAACATATGGTTCGGTTGGACATGGGTCAAAAGAGGGGACCATGAGCCACATTTTGTATGCTAGCCAACTTGTTTACCCATGGTATATGTTTTTATTAAATGGTGAATGGTGGAGTGGGGACCAAATGGAAGAGTTCTTGCATTAGCACATGCTTTTGTTTAGCACAATGTTTGTGCATGAGAGTGACGCTCTCATGTGTCACCATCCAACTCTTACATG
>BQNB010074644.1:0-31721 GCA_026074375.1 Tanacetum coccineum | reverse complement strand
GTGACGTAGATAATTCAACAAGTAACATTCTGATTTCGTTGGATAGTTGGACAAGTAGATTACTAGTGTATAAATAACCATTAAGCGGTAAGTGGGTAAAGTCTCTATGAGCTAGGATTTAACAAGATCACTATTGCTTTAATCCCTAAGATAGATTATAATCAGCAAATAAGGATGCTTTATGCGGATGCATTTAATTGTGATAGAATTCTACGTGTCTAGGTTTAAGGCAGAAGTACCGCCTTAATCTTAAGAATGATATGCCGCTTCGAGATAAGTAATAATTGCACTAAATAAACAAACCAACGTTCTGATTGGATTAATAATGGTTAATACATTTTTCTTATATTTGGCTAGACCACTCTTTTATTTTCTGTTAATTTGCTTCCGTATATTTTAGTGTCTTGAATTGGTTTAGTCACCATAAAACCCATGCCAGTTTCTCAGGCTGAAAACCTCCCTTATCCATTAGATTTAGGATTAACATAGGTTTAGCATAGGTTTAACATAGATTATACTAACTTAGATTAGAAAAATCAAAGTATTAATAAATTGAAAGTGTTTCTTGCTCTTAGTGATCGACACCTTACTTACCACGAAACTCCCACCGACCGGGTATACTGCCCGTTAAAGTGTTGTTTTTGGTTAAGTCGGCAAAATATAAATTTAAAAGTTGAATCATAATTTACAACCACAAGACGACACATCAAGTTTTTGGCGTCGTTGCCGGGGTGTGAAAATTAATCTTGATTTTTATTTGATATTTTAGTTTTTAACATTAGATTAGAGCTATATATTTATTTGATATTAGGATTAGTGTAATTTAGATTAGTGTATAATTCTGTATATTCTGTATATTTGTGTGTTTAATTGTTTGCATATTTAATTGTTTTCTCTAATACACTATTCTGGTCGATAAACCGATACGGCGTATCCACTTCCATTGGATACAGCGTATCTAACTTTCTATCCAATATAGCGTATTCATTCAAAAAGATTGATACGACGTATTCAGATCCATTGAATACGGAGTATTGACTATTTGATACAGTATTAGATCTATTTTTTCGCATTTAATTTCCGTATATTAGTGTTTTCTTTCTCCTGAGCCCATCCTACTGATTGTTTACCCCTTGTTTCAGGTAGTGCATGACAAGAAGTTTGACTAAGGAACTATTTACATCTTTCAAGGATCCAGAATGAGAATTTCGATCATATAGGAAGCACTACAAGACACTAAGTCTGAATGAATTGAGATCGCATGATTTTGATCTATTTTCTGATCAAGAAGAATATTCGGAGGAAGAAGTCCAGAAACAATGGCAAAACCTATGGAACAATACATGAGGAAAACTCGAGCCGACTATGGATCGGGAGTTGCTAGGCCTAAGATCGAGGACAAGGATAATTTTAAACTAAAAGGCCAATTTCTCAAGGAACTACGTACCAACACTTTCAGCGGTTCGGATCATGAAGATGCGAACAAACATATTGGGAAAGTTCTTGAGATCGTGGATTTATTCTACATCCATAATATAACTATAGACCAAGTGATGCTTAGAGCCTTCCTTATGTCCTTAACTGGAGCCGCATGTCGTTGGCTATGAAACAAACCATCTGGTTTGATTACAACTTGGGAATATCTGAAGACAAAGTTTCTAAGCAAATATTACCCACCTGCTCGTACTGCAAAGAAAATAGAGGAGATCAACAACTTTCAGCAAGAACTGGATGAAAACCTCTATCAAGCTTGGGAGCAATTTAAAGAACTCTTGAGGAAGTATCCTCAACACTATTTAATAGAGATGCATGAGGTAGTCTTATTCTATAATGGATTGGATGTTCTAACTAGACAAATTCTTGATTCAAAAGGAGCCATACCATCATAGACTACTACTGATGCTAAGGTAGCCATCTAAGAAATGGCCGAATACTCTCAAAAATGCCACAATGGAACATCTAGGACCAGAAGTACTAAAACTTCTAACGGATTAGCAGCCATACAAGCAAAACTCAACAATCTTGGAAGAGAAATCAAGAAAGTGAATGAAAAAGTTTATGCTGCTCAAGTAGGATGTGAACAATGTAAAGGTCCCCACTACATCAAAGATTTTCCACTGAAAGAAGAAGGGAAAACCCTCAAAGAAGCTTACTACACTCAATTTGGTGCACCTTTTCAAGGAGGGGGATATAGAGCAATAACTTTGGGATTCTACCAAAGGAACAACATGATCCCTTCGTACCAAAAACAAAGGTAATCTATGGAAGATACCCTGAGAAATTCTATGAGTGAATCAACAAAAATACATGAGGAGAACTCCAATTTGATCAAAGAGATCCAAGCTTCAACGGATGTTGTCATAAGGAACCAAGGAGCATCAATTAAAACTTTAGAGATCCAAATCGGGAAAATGAGCAAGGTCCTACAGGAAAAAGGATTTGGAAGTTTACCGAGCTCCACTGAAACTAACCCGAGAGACTATGTCAAATCGATCTCAACCATTGTTGAAGCTGATACAAGCTCGATATGCCGTATTGGATCATACCAATATGCCGTATCCATTGGACAGAATTGTACACTGATGTACGAGATGAAACAAATGACAATCCCGTTTCTAAGTCGTTTGAATGATTGCTATTGTGAAGAAAAGAAGGGATCATATAGACCACAATTTTTGGAAGCTTACGCATATGGAGCTTCACATATCGATAAATCCATACCCCAAAAGGAGAAAGACCCAAGGAGTTTTACTTTACCTTGCTATATTAATAATGTTTGCTTTAATAATGCCCTTGTTGACTTAGGAGCTAGCGTAAGTTTCATACCTCTCTCGACCTTTAAGCGAATTAGCTCACACTAAGTTGACAGTTGAATTAGCAGATAGGACTGTGAAATATCCAAAAGGAATTGCTGAAAACGTGCTAGTAGGTATTGGTAAGTTTGTTTACCCCACATTGACCATACATCACTTCACAACACCCTATTTTAGAGCATGACTTTTGGGAATTAAACTAATCTTACATTTTTGGGATTTTGAAGGAAATGGCCCAAAAAGAGCCACAAGGTCAACACCATTCAGAAAAACCTACACACCATGTCACCACTGCCCACCTACAGGCAATGATTGACAAGGTGTTACTGCGGCACTAAAGTACGTGATGCAAAAAGAATGGCGATGCACATCATACTTCAGGGATGGGTGCCCGAAGGAGAACGCGTTGCTCGAGACAAGCACTTACAAGATTCAATATCACAAAAAAACACAAACCCCCCCCCCCCCCCACCACCCAACAAACACACCACACCCCCCACCCCCCCCCCACCCCCCCCCCCCCCCCCCCCCCCACACACACCACGCACAACACACTAAACAAAAACATGCCAACTTATATCTTTCAAAGGCACTGATGGGAGTTAGCGTCGACCAATCTCCACTGTTGAGAGATCGCGATGGATGAGACTGCTATTGTGTGACCCTGAGTGTCAAGCTTATATACCCTCCGTGAAGTTTGAGCGCAGAGACTCCCCACAGCTTGTCATAGTCCCTGACAGACTTGTACTCTATGACGTATTAGAGCAGAGACGCCTCTGACGTCCGAGAGTCGCGTAATGTACCACGTTAGCATCCGACTCGAGTAGAGTAACTATAATGTGTGTTGCTCTGTTCTCTGCACAATGATGGGAAGACTGATAAGAATATTGTGACTAACACACAAGAGTACTCCTGTGTGATCAATCGGCTAGGCGCATTGCAGATCTATAGCTCCGATGCGATGTCGTGTCTGTCTGCCGGTTGCGCGAGCTATATAGCTAGATATACCACTAGGATTGTAGCTCGTGTCTCGTGCGGTGAAACCACGGGTTTCCAGGAATAGCACTTGTGTGTTAGGCATGTTTCTGAGGTAGTCTGACAAGTTGAAGGTAAGTCGGTTTGTTTGCCGACTGATTCCACGGCAGGTGTTTGTGGCGTCAAAACCACAACCATACAGGAAGCTTTGACAAAATGGCAACAGGTTGCTGGATAAGAAAATTAGCACTTTTGCTGAACGTCAAGCTGGAGAACAAGATGAAACTTGAAACAACGCCAAGGTCACCAACAAATTCCCAAGAGGAAGAATTGGCCGAGCTTACGCACTGGGAGTGTAAAAGAAAAGAGTATGTTGGACTTAACGCTGTGTAAAAGTGCATAGTTTCTCACAATGGCCATGCACTGTTAAAATGCTAAACTGCCAAGAGAGTCGGTCATTACCCGAGGATGTTGAGTTCTGTTGACTATAACAATTGAGACTTCACTTGCTATGCAATGTGGATTTCAGGGCACTACAATGAGTGATTGCAGGAGGAAAAGAACCAGAACTATGAACTAAATAAGCTGAAGGTATGGTAGCACGTGGATGGTGCTATGATTACGAGAGGAGGATGTACTAACACCATATTCCGCGCTGATAAATATTTGCATATCGCACATAGAGGAGGACTCAATGTTTCGTGCGTCTATCGCATCTACTACTGGTGTAGTGTGTGAGCAGAATACTCGTTGGTAGTATTCTCTGTGCATAACTTTTCAAGAGTTGTGAGTTGGAAAACCTCGATACTGGATTCTCTCACCAAAACTAGTAGCTTATCATACACTGAGTGAATGAAGAGAGTGAGAGGCGAGTAATGTTCCAGGTCATCCGAGACACAGCGCATATATGACGCGTTATTCTTTACTTATTTATCTAAGAAACTCTCCCAAATATATGAAATCATAACACTATTTTGTCGAAAATGAGAATGCTCATTAGTCTCAATTATACATGGCCTGATCAACTATGATATATTTCAGATGCGACCATGCCATGCTGAGAGTTGTCACCTATAACTTTTGTTAAGAAACAATTTTCTATTTATATCAAGTTTTGTGTGCGTTTTCATAAAACGTACCTATCACAAGGAACTAAACTAACAATCATAATAACTAAGTAAACTCTTATACAATCTTACAATAAAGTCGACGTCATTAATACCAACCTAGCCAGAAGGTGAACATCACTGTCATTAGGACAAAATCGTATTCAAACTTGCTCGCCAAAAGAGTTATGCCAATGAGAGGCGTAAGCCTTTAGAATCTTAAGTTTGCAACCGAGTCATGTTGAAGGTATCACCTTAGAAAGGAAAAGTGTGCTTTAGCAAATGAGGGAAGATAAACGCAGGTTTGTTGGACCATCCCAAAGGTGGATGAAGAGGTTGGATAAGACGATTGCTTAGTAGATATAGACAGATAGAGTGACTCCAGAAGAGAGTATGAGTGTCAG
Source organism: Tanacetum coccineum (assembly GCA_026074375.1). Classification (NCBI taxonomy): domain Eukaryota; kingdom Viridiplantae; phylum Streptophyta; class Magnoliopsida; order Asterales; family Asteraceae; genus Tanacetum; species Tanacetum coccineum. The sequence continues at coordinate 26,423 of BQNB010074644.1, read as the reverse complement.
GGATGTCATCATATGTAGAGACAGTATCCAACTCCTAAAGAAGTGCTATACAGACGATACATTAGCGTTGTTTAATGGATTCCATATTGAGGAGAAGCTTCATTTTATCGAGGAACCCGCATAAATCATGGATCGAATGGTCAAACGGTTAAAACAAAGCTGTATCCTAATTGTCAAAGTTCGATGGAACTCTGGGCGAGGCCCTGAGTTTACCTAGGAATGCAAGGATCAATTCTGAAAGAAATATCCACACCTCTTCACAAAGACCGCACCGTCGTCAAGTGCTGCGTCTTAAGCCTTGAGGAAAAGGCTCATTTAACGGGGGGAGACTATAACACCCCGTTTTTTAGAGTCATTTACGACGTCAATAAATTCACAAGTTATTTTTACTATAGTACGCGTTTGCTTTTAAATCGTAATCGTTAAGTTAAATCGCGTAAGCTAAAAATTATCGTTCAATGTAAACGGGCATCAAACAATTAAATGTTTACATCAAGCAAGTGTTAAGTAATTATTTTTAGGATAATTATTAACATGGTTTATTTTATTTTTAGTGATTACGTAAAGTGAGTACGTTTCGCAATAAAATATGTTTAGGCACTCCCGGAACTACCAAAACATTTCTACGCTTCAACAAATACCCACAATTGTACCAAATACTCAAAAGTTTATATAAAACTTCAAGTATTTATCACCTTATCCAAATTCTTCATGAAAGAATTCAAACCAAACCCTACAATGTACAAATTGTACATTGTATTTAAATCTCTTACTTCAAGTATACCTTAAATAAATGCAAGTATTCATCAAATTAAAAAGACCAAATGATAGTTTGTAACATTCCCTTACCTTATTTTAGTGTATATGTATGTCTAGGAGACAAGACGACACAAGAACTAGCTTAATCAAATGTACATCTCCTTGGCGTCATTATGTACCAAGACTAACTGTTTTGACCAAGAAAAAAGCCTTAAACTCCTGTTTCTCTTGTGATTACCAAGACAAACCCCCTCCCTCTTGGCCTTTTATTTGCACCTTGGACAAGTATATGGAACTTATAAGTCATGCCTTACAAGAGATAAACACACACATTGCATTTCCTTATGAAAAATCAAATCTTTTCACTTCCTTTTTGCTTACAAACCACGGTCAAATAAGCACAAACGAACCATCCTGTATTTAAATAAACATTTATAGCAACTTACCACTCATATCTAAGCTATATAAGGTATTTACAAGCATGGTTAATATTTAAAGTGTTGTTTTTTATTTTTTTTTTTTTTTTCTTTTTTTTTTTTGTTTTTTTTTTTTTTTTTTTTTTTTTTTTTTTTTTTTTTTTTTTTTTTTTTTTTTTTTTTTTAAGCAGAAAGAAAAGTTAGGTTTTTCAAACTTTTCTCGGTTTCTAAATTTGCAAGCTTTGGTTTTTAATCTAAAAACAAGGGTTTAGGTAGTATTGTTCATTCATAAGCATCAAGGTTATCTAACTTTAAGAATATAATTTTATGTTTTTATGAGTATATATGTTCTATTTAGCAAAATCACCATTAGGATCCATTTAATGTAAGATGTATTTTTTTACTTGTGATTAAGGATTTGTATACTTTTGTACATGTTATATGGATGATGATATCATGTTAAAATGGTTTAGAGTTGTTGTACACTCTTGGTTAAGTGTAGTAAATGGTATATGTCAACTTAGCTGTTTTATAGATTACTTATAAGTTACAGGAAAGTGTTGTAAATGGCAAGTTATTCTTGGATCTCACTAGGAAAAATCATGGACCTATGGCATTACTATATGTATGACATATGAAATATAACGGTTTTAAATGGACTTATGGTATTATTAAAGTTGAAAAGGATCTTTATATAATAAAGTATACATAATTAATTATGGCAAGGATCTAATGAGGACGTTTTGGTTCTTGTTTTATGACAGCCACATTATGCTTTATAAATATAGTAACTCATGCGAGTACGAATATGTAAAGGAACTCGAAAAACCGCCTTATAACGAAAAAGATACGATAAATATACGTTTTACTGTTCACATACCGGGTGTTATAAACTAAAAGTTTAAAATTTTATAAAAAGCTTACATGGTCATCAGGGACTTTATTTTGGAAACACATCATTTATATGATAGAACTTTTAATTACGAGAACGTACCGAAAGAATCGCTAAAAACGGAGCTATAACGAATAAGATAGCATTTAAGGTTTTACGATACAACTGTCTATAAAAATAATTGGTGTGAGCAGTAAAAATCACTGTTCACCAGAGGACATGAAATACAAAAATGTCGTATTTTGATACGTCATCTTAATACGATAACATGGACGCGAGATAAGAACGAGGCGATCTGACATGGCATTAAGAAACGAACACATTTTGGAAACACTTAAATAATATCTATACTTGTTTTAAACCTTATAAATATTATTTTACAAAGGCGATTGAACTAGTTATGCGACTATACGAGTATAAATACATGGTATTTATTTATCAAATGCGATTTATTCATGATTTCACTAAAACAATTAGATGGTGATTAGCTATATAGAATTATATATGGTAGTACTTACCCAACGTGATTAGTACTTATACGACCTATATTGGATAGGTTGCATTCGATCATTACCGTGACGCATTTTCCGTGATATACTTGATATACGCTCACTCAAGGTGAGTTTCATAGCCCCACGTTTTACATGTTTTACATATATTTTTTGAGTGAGAACATGCTTGGTTACAAATTTATTTATATGGTTAATTCAAACTCATTATCTGTGTATTTTTAACTCGTTTACAAATTGGTTAAAGTACCCATTTATTTATCTCGGGACGAGATGACATTGCTTGCTTCACTATATTTTTTAATACAAGGACCTTATTTAACTGTTACCCCGAATGATTACGGATTAGCTTAAGTGAATTGAACTGTTAATTACCTGGAGGGTAAGCGCGAGTGTTATGAGATAGATCTATTGGGGGTTGACTACTCCCGTTCGGGTGATTAGCTATCACTAGTTCGAGATCGAACTAACGAACGTTATAACATTGTCGGAGCACAACACGATATCTGATGGAATTCTGACCCTTAATGTGCCTTGAATAAATTGGCATAGTTTTATTGTGCTGAAAAATCTCGTTACACATGCTAATATATGAGCTATCATAAGAGTACGTCTAGTAGAGAGTTATAGATAGCACTCAACTATACGCTGTCTCAGACTCCAGTATATATTATCTTTCTCTATCACAATTTGTTCCGAAATGACATGATCCATGTGGTTCCAATCCCTATGCGCTCTAATCTCTCAAAACATTATGAGATATTGAGCTACTCTCTTATATCCATCCTCTATTGCTGATACCTACACCCATTAGGTAATGTGATGCATAACGCGCGAGCTCCACTTCACATCATTGTCTGACTAGTGAAATATATCAATTTGAGTGAGCTCATGGCCCTGTCATGAATGTCGCACTCTTTCTGCGTGCCCTTTTATACTATGAGACAGTCTCCTTGATGATTCGAACCATAAGCGTGAGACATTTCGCCTGAGTAGTTACTCTACTATCCTATAAAGTTTAATAGAGATCTATTTTGTGAATCCATTGCTAGAAGTGTGCATAATTAGCACTCTCCTATTACTCTTGACTTACAGTGATGGTCTACGGCTCGCTTCCTGTAATTTATGAGAGAATAGATGTGTCACTCCTCTCTCTATGAACTCCCAAATTTAATGTTGACACTTTATAGGTTTAATACTTGGAAAAAGTTCGTAAAGACGTACGATTCATGCGATTTTCGGAAGAATTATAAGTTAGAGATTTTGCTAAAAAGGGATAAAATTTTCAAGTTTAACAGAATTAGTTATTTCTACTTGAATATTTATAACAGACGAAGGATGCTAAGTTCGTGAAACTTTTTTATTTAAAATCGTTGTTGTTCAATTCTATAGTGGGGAGGGTAAAGGTTTTTATGGGAGATTAAATGGCGAAGTAAAGCTCTTAGGGATATTTAATGATGAGGACATTATACCCGTTAGCCTGATAATAAGAAGAAAATATTAAACAAAATCTTATTATTTTCTTTATACCCTGATAGCCTGATAATAAGACGAAAATATTAACAAAATATTATTATTTTATTTAAAGTATTACATATATATATATATATACATAGATCATATCGGTTACGGTAATGTGGATTATTTATCTTTGGATTTGAGCTTTTGCTCATTTCTTTTCGTCAACTTTTGCAGAGTATTTTGGTCGATTGTACCATTTAATGGATTGAGGTGTTTGAGCTGTATTGTAGTGATGTCGCACTTTGCCGAAGTGTTTTTGAGTCGTTTTCGCGTAATTACCACACAACCATAATATGAAGTGAAAGTTTTGGTAACGAGATAAAGTCTTAGTAATAAGACTACGGTTTTGTGATGATTTAACGGTATGAGATAACGAGTTTGGAATGATATGAATTTAAAATGGGATTTTAGGATGAAAATGTGGATTTTGCGTGCGTAAAGGCGAACACTTGTACAATAAGATAATTTTGTACGAGTATTGATAAAGTGAGTATTTATTAGGTCGTTGCCGGGTAAATTATGCGCTTGCGTAGAGATTGATTGTGTTATGCCCTTTGTGATTGTGCAGTTGCTTTTGATTGCTGATTGAGGTGAGTTCTCGTAGCCTTACTTTTTACTGTTTTTTCGTTGGGGGAAAGTGATACTCAAATGTGTTTTGAAATGTTTTGAATTAAACTGTGTGAAATGTGGTTTTATTTTTAGGACAAGATATGTGCTTATGACTGTTATGTGAATATTATGCATGATTATTGGATCGAATGGGTACGCCTACCCAATGTTGTGAGATTATTAGATCGGATGGGTATGCCTACCTAGTGTTGTGAGATTATTAGATCAGATAGGTATGCCTACCCAGTGTTGTGAGATTATTAGATCGGATGGGTACGCCTACCTAGTATTTGTGTGATTATTGGAGCGGATGGGTAAGCCTACCCAAGTTTGTGTGAGGTCCTGCCCTAATATTAGTGCTTCAGCTGGTAGCCCCTTTAGGTGCGTAAGTGAAATATGGTGATTGACTAGCGTAGGATGCTATGTCTTGAATTGTTTGCATATATTCACTGTCATATAGCACTATTATCCACTGTTGAAATATTAGCACAACTTTTGGGTTTAAGGTCAAACTTACGAGCTCACCAACATTATTGTTGACGTTTTTGAGTATCATTTTCAGGTGTGTCAAATCAAAGGTATGTGATGGATTTTGCAAGAGAAAAGATGTAACCCAAGGGGACTGGGTCGAGATGGTCGTGGTTTTGAATTATGTCAAGTTTTTAACTTGTAAAGTTTCTGTAAACTTTAGTTTTATGAATGTAAATTATAAATTATATGATCTTGTATCTTGTGCGATGAATGGTATCGTCACATCCTGTGTTTCCGCCACTGACGGGGTGTGACAGATATTGCCTTGATCTGGACATTATAATTCCGGATTATGATGCATTGGACCTCATATGACTAAGAGTTGCACATGTAGGCAATTATCACCCGTTGATTAACTTTTGAGTTTACCATTTTTAGTAGATCAACTGTATTAATAATAGAACATCAATTTGGATCTTAGACCCTTGTAAAAATTAATTGTTTATTTATATAAACGTGGGTAGTTAATTTTTAGGGGATTAATTATTGAAAATACTAAAAAATGAATTTTGCAAGTTCTTTTAATGTATTAATGCAACGTATACCGTAAATAAAGGTTTGTTATTTACTTGTGGAAGACAAACCGTGTCTATTTTCCTTGGGAAAAACAAAAACTATTTCCTATATTTTTTATACTTGTGAAAAATTATAATAGTAAAGATGGAATTATCCTAAATTCTAATCGAACTCATAGGAAACTTATATGTTAAGTTAATTGCATTTCTTATTCTTTTAAGATGGTTCAATGCCCTTATTCGGTGTTGAAATCTTTGAATCATAATAAGGATAACTTGAATAACTACAGAACTTGTGTCTATAGCTACCAAATGACAATATCCTGTTGCAATCAAGATAGATGTACAAGGTTTGATTGGAAGACGAAAATATCACCGCAAAAGTGGTAAAAGTAATAACTAGAGAACTTTTGTCTATAGTTGCTTCCTTTTACCCAACGAAGACGCTATACACACATGTGGTAAAGTAGGCTATTAAAAGAGGAATTGCATGCCAATTTTTCAAGTTAATGTATATTGCTTAGACGGTGATGCGTATAATTGTTCAAATTAATTACCACGTTTTAAATTTATAAAACTCGACTACCTATGGTCTACAAATGCACTAACGGGTAGAGAACTCGGTCATGTGTAGCTTAGGATTAGTAAATCCGAGGTCGTTCCCAAGAGCTAATGGGTGGTCTAAAATATGAGTTTAAAGGTTGTCACGTTTTAAAAGATCTTTTGATAATAAAATTGCAAGAAAATAAATAACAAGAATTAATGTGGTTTTACTAATCAAGGGAAGAAAATGTGCTAACCTAGTTATTTTCTTATGAGTTAACTCTAAGGTGTAATGTTTACTTATTCATTCCCCTAATGTATCTAAATTTGTTAGGCTCGAAACCGCATTCTCGCCTAACCTATAACCCCTGAATAGAATGAACTCGCAAGGGGAATTGACCTATTCTCAGTTCACAGTGGTTAAGAATATTAATTAATCTATGAGATATGCTTTTTCATGGCTCGCACTCCTAACCATGTATATATTACCGAGTGATCGCCTAATGGTAATAGGTCGAACAACTACAAGGATTGATCATCCGTAGTCAATCATGCATGCTAGGATTCGGAGAATAACTTAATACCTAGCACACACTCAACCTAATATCAACACTCAGAAAGAAGCACGAGGATCTACAAGCATACTGCACAGATTATACAGGAGAACGGTTAAGTAAACAGAAGAGCCAAAAACTCATAATAATCATAACAAGGCTAACACAAACGTAATTAGCCGATCATACTGTAAATTACACAAACAATGAATAAAACATTGATCGAATTAAACATAATGGTTGGTACATGTTAGGAATTACAGATTTGATGATTAAAAAACCCATAAACAGAAATGAAGAAAGAAGAAACAAAAGGAAATAAGATATGCTAAAGAAGGAAACAAGATCAAGATTAATGTTGATTGAAATCAACATTAATGTTGAAGATATAGATTAGTCAAACATTAATGTGATTAGTCAAACATTAATGTGATGATTAATGTCAATTAATTAGTTTCCTAATTGTATTATGTTTTCTTTTGAAATAATAAGGACCCATTATGTAATAGTTAGGTAGCTTTGTTAGTAAGCTAGGGTTTCTTGTAACCTCCCTCTATTATATAAAGAGGGTAGGCGTCTAGGTTACAGGTATCCATTTAATAGTAGACTTCTCCAATGAGAGTCTAGAAACGCATAGAAAGCGTGTGTAGTAGTTAGTAGTTAGTTTCTTTATTAATGTTTAATAAAGAAAACCTTATTAGTAACATGATTGTGTTCTTTATATTCCGCTGCGTGTTACAATCATTGTTATCATACCTTAGATGAGTCCTAATAACGATCTATGGAATCATTATAGGATTTCACAATTGGTATCAGAGCCTCGTGGCTCTTGATCTAGGGTTTATAAGGTTTTCCTATGTATTTATTTTTCTGTAATTTTTTAAACACATATATTTTGGGTCCACAGACGCCCTTGGATCTTGAACAATGAGGATGTGTATGGTTCATTTTGGAGGTTCAGTTTATGCTATAATTCTTGATTGGAAAAGTTACACGCTCCTTTACAAATATTTGGTCGGAGTATGATACGATTCAGCCCTTGACATTGGATCTAGGATACTGGTCGTTGATGCGACGGAGCTCACTGAGACTATCGGCCATAGTATGTGATCGCCATGCTAATATTGTCTAAAAGAATTATTCAAAGACATTTTATTACATGATATTGTAATAAGCATGTCTTTTTCGCACTGAAGGAAGATTTGATCTATGCTACTGAGTTCAAGATTCAAGAGATGGTGAGTATACTTTTAAGGGGAAGCTTATTGTTGATATACTTAACCATCTACATGCATCACTTGAGGGGAAGCGTTTACGAGTTGCACAAGACCCCTATTAGATGATTACAAAAAGGGGAAGAAGATTTATGTTGTGCAGCTTATTATTGTGATGACATGTTTTAGCATTGTTTCTTCATGCAGATTGTTTTGTAATATCAAATAGGGGAAGATTGTTGGAAATTACAGATTTGAAGATTACAAAACCTATTAGACAAAATAAAGAAAGAAGAAATAATGAAGGACCTAATATGTAATAGTTAGTTAGCTTTAATAGTAAGCTAGGGTTTGTAACCTCCCTCTATTATATAAAGAGGGTAGGCGTCTAGGTTATAGCATCCATTCATAGAAGACTTCTCCAATGAGAGTCTGAAAAACACATAGAGCGTGTGTAGTGTAGTAGTAATAGTAGTTTCTTTATTATGTTCAATAAAGAAAACCTTATTAGTAACTTTGATCTTGTTCTTAATTATTATTCCGTTGTGTTTTGATCATTGTTATTATGCCCTAGTTGAGTCCAGATCTTGGATTCTACAATCACAGTTATAAAATATTACATATATATTTTAACAAACACCTTGTGTGCAACTTTCTAAAACACATTTTGTATCTTTTTTTCTCAATCTTGTTTCAAATTCAGAAAAAACATGATATAGTGTAAATCAAACTTTGAATGTATAACATAGATCAACAACAACACAAAAAACGAATTAAAATATTCAAAATCCGATGTCATGGTAACGGTAAACACAATTGGAAAAACATACTTTCACTTTTAAATGTTAAATCTATTGAAGTAGGAAACGATGGCGAATGTGGGGAACGATGGTGAATGTGGATATGAAGGTCCCTTGGAGATAGATCCCTCTGGTATTAGTTGGATCGCAAGGACATATTCCTAACCTAACACCTATGACTTTTCAGAATTCGTCATGAAATTAATAGGTCTTGTTGGTATAAGATCGAACCATCAAACCAATTTCTGACATGTTATTCAAATACTCCCCTACACATGTGCGCCGAGATTCGAAAATGTTTAGAACATGAAGGAAAGAGTATGAACTAGAGTCCATAAAGAACACATATGTCTATAACGATATTTTACTCATCATTATCTCCCTCTTATTTATTAAATAATAAAACACTTAGTATTTGAAATACCAATTGAATACACATTGACATGAACAATTCCAATGGGGAGAAAAATTATTCACGATATCGCATGAATCATTTTTCATATTGCTCCCCATTTAATAGTATATTGTGGGAATACAATATTAATTAACAACTACATTGGAATGAAAAATTGATATATCACCAACAAAATGTTAAAGACGGGGGGAGACTGTCCTTAGTGAATCATTCTATTATTAATTGACATTAAGGTTTCCACATTTTAAATTCACAAAATGGTGTTTGATACATAAAATAACATTTATGAAATGCACCCAACACATTAAAAGGCTTTGGTTTAAAAAGCTCCCCCCTTAAAATTGATTCACGATAAAAGGACATTCTACTGTACTAGAATTCTTGCAAATTTAATACGAGGAATGGAGAGTGTTATCTAACACACAATTTTTAACAAATACCATTTTTCATGGAAAAAAACCACAAATTATATTGAAGACAATATTAGACATAAAGTTCTTTTTGAAAAATTGTGTTCAACGATTTTAAAAACACATGATAGAAGACTTCTCTTCTATTTTTAGAGTAAGCGCACTGAAGTGTACACTTCCCTATTACATTCAGGACCGAGTTATGCACTGAAATGTACATAAGTCATTAAGAAAATTTAGAAATGACATGTTTTGAAAGCATTTGAACTCTTGCTCGAACTTCATTTACACGCCCGTGTCGATGTTAATCAACATTTCTAGGTACGTAAATGTTATCGATTCCAAGAGACATGTCGAGAAGATTCATTGTTGGATATTTGAAATTTTTTTGATTTTATATTTTTGTTTTTCTAGGTTTATATTTTTTCTATTTCATTTTTGTTGTTTTATATTTTTGTATTTTCTTTTATTCAAAATTTTTATAAATTAAAATAAAAAGAGAATAAAAATACATTTACAAATTGATCGTTTGATTGATCAGAGCAGGTATCACTTGCCAAACCTCCAGTTCATCTGGAGTCAAACATCTCATACCAAGTCGTCTGACAAGATACTAAACCTATCTTCCGATAGAGCTTTAGTAAACATGTCAGCTAACTTTATTCAGTTACCGACAAAGAAGAATTCAACAATGCCTTTATTCAACCTGATTCCTTGTATGAAGTGAATATCTTACATCGATGTGCATTGGTACGGAATGTTGGACTGGATTGCCCGAAGATGGCTATGGCTCTTTGAGTCACAATACATAGTAATTTTATCCAAAGTGGAAGCATAATCTGTCAAGTTGAAGTCTCAACCTAAAACTTGTGCGCACACGCAAGATAAAGACACGATACTTACTTCTGCAGAAGACATTGAGGTGCAGTCCTGCCTTTTTTAGATGACCAACTACTACCTTAAACACCACCTAGAAATTGTATGCCACAGATGTACACTTACGAGAATCAAGGACAACCCACGTGATCGAATCAGAAAAAGCGTTTGTTCAAAACAGAGTAAGCCTTCAATACTGAAGAACCCAGCTAATTGAGTCTTTAAGGTACCCAAAGATCCGCTTAACCGCGATGAGATGTTTCTCAGTCGGTTTTGCTTGATAGCGAGCACAATAACATGTTGCATGTACAATATCTGGTCTACTTGCTGTTAGGTACATGAGTGCTCCGACCATACTACAATATTTCGTTTGGTCGACCGGAGTACCACTCAAGTCAGCGTCAAGGTGTTTTGTAGCTCATGGTGGTGTACTAATGCCAATCACATGAGTTATACATGCTATTTATAAGTATCTCTTGAGCATACTTAGCTTAGTTTTATAAAGATTGCCACGAGGGGATTAGTGGATCATAATTCCCTAAAAAGAATTTCAGCACCCATCATAAGACATATCAAACCTTTATGTGCATAAGTTTTTTCAATCGATATTTGAAAGTTTTGGTTCGTAACACAAAAAATACATGTCATCAACGTAAATTGCACAAGCAATATGTCTTCCCCGGTTTAGTTATGGGACAAAGTTTGGATCAATAGAACCTTTTGAGAATCCTTTAGATACCATGAAATTGAGATTTCAACATAACCACCCTCTTGGTGCATGTTTGAGACCATATAATGCTATCATGAGACGGTAAACTTTGTCAGGATGATTATGGGTCAACAAATCCATCTGTTGGTTTACGTTGACTTTTCTTTCGAGTTCCGTAAAGAAATGAATGTTTTTAACGTCCATTTGGCATACGTAAATGATTTGTGGTGCAGCATATGCAATGAACAACCGTACCAACATCCCCACCGAGCAACTAGTGCAAAGACACGTCAAATCAATTCCTTCCTTTTGGAGCATACCCTTATAGCTACAACAAAAAGACAGATTTTGTTGCGAATGAACAGTATTTTCCTCGCATCACGTTTGATTTTCCAGAGCCACTTTTAAGTTTAAATGACATTTTTGCAAAGTGGTCTGACGACTAATGTCCTATACATCTAATTGATCAATACTGATGAAGTTCTTCCGCATTAATTCAATCCATATAATCAGCCAATGACTTCTTTGATGTCTTTGGTTTTTGGTTGACTCACGTGAGAGCTAACATACACATCTCACCATCTGTTTCTAGCTGACGTCTTGTTTCTAATTGATTTAAGAAGGAATTTCCCATGACTTGTTCAATGGATATCTTTTGTCCAATTGTTGTGTAGAAGGATGGTGTTGATAGAAAGTATGCATGTTTAACGAATCAACATGACGAGACGATGTCTCCCCTTATTCTTGTACCGGTGTACTAAAGATGGTGATAAATTCATCTTTATCAAATTGTGCATTTTGTGTATTGGTTTCTGCTTGAATAATGTTCTCAGGTGCAGTGACAGTTGGTAACTTGGTTAAGTTTGATGTAATTGATTGAAGGTGTTCAACTGGAGGTGGATCTAACAACATCGGTTGAGTTTAGAAGTGTGAGTTGTGTTTATAGTTAGTTGACTTGATCAGATTATCAGCAGCATGTACACGGAAGACTTTAACACTAACAGAGAAGTTCTCCATTGAGTAATTCACTGAACATCGGACTATATAGCAATTCCAGCTCATTTGACGTTGTTACTGTCTCAGCGGCATAAGGAACATTTTCTTAACTTTGTGGACCTAGACTTAAACTATCTTGTTTAAGTACTGTTGTTAAACATTGTGGACCAGGGTCAGAACTGACGTGATCTGACGCCATTTGAGGCAATTCGTCAAAGTTACATGAATTGTTTTCAACTATGATTCTTGTTCTCTGTTAAATACCATGTAAACCTTGACTGGTAGAATACTCCAACAAAAATACACGCATCACTTTTCTTCATTTTATCAAGATTATTCACCATCATATGACGATATAGAAAAAGAACGCAAAGATGTGAAAGTATTAACCTAGGACGGTTTCCATGCATTGATGAAAGTGTAAGGTGTTTTCTCATGTCGAGGAATTATAAATGAACGGTTTTGAGTAAAACATGCGGTTGCAATGGCTTCAGCCCAGAAGAACAATAGGCAACGTTAAGTGGCGCATAGCATTGTTCGAGCAGCCTCAAACAAGAGTACGGTTTCCGTCTTATCGACAACACGTTTTGATATCCATGTGTTCGAGCAGTTGAATGTTTTCGTGATCTATTCCCTCTTTGCCAAAGTATGCATGAAGAGTTATATTAAGAATTCCGTGCCTTTTCAGTTCAAACTGTTGTAACTTAAGACTGAAGTCCTCTTTGTACAAGGTGAAGGAAATTAATTGAAACACCAGGTGTTTCGTCCATTGGACCTCCAGAAGTGAGTCCAGGTATATCGAGAGATTAGTCATCACAATTACGAACATGTTTCTTCCATTAAAGCTTTCTACCCGCATTGGACCACTAAGTCCATGTGTAGACGTTTAACTGTCAATTTTGAGCTCGGGGTAAGTCTTAGTGTGAAAAGACTTTTACTTTTTGGCTATCCCCCCACACACAAGAAGAACACAGATGAAATCATTGACGAATTTAATTTGGAAGCCCAATTCACAATATTATTCTTTGAAAGCAAGTTGATGGTGTCAAAGTTTAAATGAGATAGACGACGATGCCATAACCATGCTTGAGACGATGTTGCTTTAGCCATTAAGAAAATTAGATTGGGAGTTGTTGAGTCTTGCAAAGTAATGGAATACAAATCTGTGCCACGAGAACCTGTAAGAAGATCATTTCCCTTCAAATCACGGATATAACATGTAGACTTCCGAAAAGAAACTTCCAAATCCACATCATAGAATTGACCAACTGAGAATAAATTGCTATTAAGCCCTTCGACGTAATAAACTTGTTTGATAGTAATCGTTCCTTGAACCAGATCTCCATAACCAAGAATTGGTGCAATTTGATCACTTCCAAACTTCACCGTTCCTAGAAATTTCTCCATAAAATTAGTTAGAAGTTTGAGATTTCCGGTCATGTGCTTTGAGCACCCAGAGTCGACGTGAGTAGAATTATCTCGACGAGCTGCAAAAGAATTAGAATACAATGGAGTATTGGACACAGTGGAACAACTAGGAGTCTTATGTTCCAAAAAATTAGCAGTTCTAAATGCATTTCCTAGAGGCATACTAACATTTGGTTTAACATTTCCTATTTGAGACTTAGGTTTCCAATTGTATCCGGGTAGTGTATCCTTAGGATACCACCAACTGCATGTCTTACTAACTTGCTCATATAACTTTCAAGTTATGTTTCTAGATTTCTTGACAGTGAAGTCTGTTGCAATGGTTTTCTTACTGGTTGTTGCAACAGATTGGTTCACATTATGCTTGGGTTCACTAGTACTAATAGGAACAACCATTGGTTGTCTAGTCCTAGAATTCACGCCATTGATATAATATAGAACACACAAATCATGATTGTTATTCAGCACACATTTTCCACAAGTAACACAAACAAAGTTAACATTCAAGGTCTTAGCATTCAAACTGTCATTACACATAGTTACAGATGTTTTAATATTTGAAAACTTAAAATTCCTACGGTGGTCTTCTACATTTTGCTTCTTCCCTTGACTATTGTTAGGCATGACTCTATCTTCCAGTTGATTGTTGTTAAGCTGTGGTCTGCTAACACTAGTAGTGGGAATTACTCCTATAGAGAAAGACATGCGTTTGTTAGTTTTCCTAATGTTTTGAGGCAACCGTGGTGTTCTAGTTTGATTAGGCTTTGTGTGCACTTTATACATTCCTAGTGCAATCACATTCGTGTTCTTGAAAATAGTGCAACACATTACTGAGGCAAAATATGTGCATGACTGGTTTTGAAAAATCTGGGACCACATTTTGTGTGGTAACTGACTTTGACTTTGAAAATCTTTCTTTGCAAGAGAATCTAAAAAAATAGCTGGTTTACCTAAAATTGATTGTCTTTGACTTTTAAAAGCATTCGGTTGTCGAATAACCTATGCTTTTTCAAACTTAGTTTCCATAGATTTTTTGTGCCTTTCATCTTTACTATGAGTTATCTTCAACTCACTTATTGCAATTCCTTGTACTTGTAATTGAGCTTTCAAGTCTGAAAATTTCAAAATACTGGTACGCAGTTCTTTCAGAAATACGTTTGACTGATGTCTTTGAAAGATTTGTCATTTTATCTTTTCTTTGCACTGTTGTAATCAAGTTCAAGTTAATCGAATGTTTCGTGAAGTGCTTCCAACAACTCTTTACATTGTTCTACTTTTTAAAAGCTCATTTCAAGATGTTCACATTTTTCCAAAGTTTCCAAGTAATCACATTGCAAATTAGTAACTTCATCCAGATCAGTGTACACACCAAGCAAAAAAAAATATTGCATCATGATCAGCATAGAAATATTCCCTTGAAAGTCGGTCGAATTCATTCAAAAACTAAGTTTTTTTGAGATTCCAGTTGAGATTTAGAGTGTCTACTTCATGTTCAAGAGAATAAAATATCTCAATCAGCCACCATTTCCTCTGAAACAACAAATGAAATTTTTTCCTAAGTCCACATTTTATTCATCTAGTTTTTGAGGGGAAAATTTTCCTTTGATAGTAGTATTGAATGAAAGGATCTATGGTTTACCCCAAATATGGTTCTTTTAGTGATGGTTTGTTTGTGCAACTTTCTCCACTCATCAAAAATTGTGTCAACACTCTTTTTAATCTTGAAAAGTTTCTTAGAGCTTTTACACTTTAATGATCCCAAGAATGGATTCATCCATTCATTTTTCTAACAAAAGTTGTTTGTTTCTACCGAAAAGACTTCATTGGAAAATTCATTATTAGAAGATGTATGACTCATCTTTGACATTCTTGGAAAATAGTGTTGTTCAGGCGACTTTTCTCGTTGTGGAACGGACAAATCATAAAGATTATTCAACTGGTCATAATCAAACGGTTTGATTAAATCGCTTAATTTGATCTACTTTCTTTGTCAAGACGAATCTTCGAGTCATATTCAAGGCTAACAATAAGCAAGAATTTATCATTATAGCAACCCATATCATACAAACGAGTATTCGGTCGTTGAGCTTTCTTGAGGAACTCAGGTTTTGCAAAACTTGTTTTACAATTACGATTAAGAATATTTATTGTTTGAACAGATTGGCCGGTTTATATACAATATCATTCAAAACCTTGACTTTGTTTTCTAAAGCAATGACTTTATCAAGTTCTTTGTCTTCACGAGTTTTGTAAAGCTTAATCTGAGCCTCTTTTGCTTGTGACATATGAGAATGGTTTCTTGATGTTCACAAAAGCTCTTTTTTCATATCCGAAATCATTGTTTTAAATCATTTATTTGTTGACTAAATCATTAGATGACATTAAATCCCGTTAGTCTTTTGCACAATCAATTTCCACCTTTGACGCATAATTCACATCATTATACTTATCAAGTTCCGCTTGGAACTTCTTAAGGTCTTTAAACATCAACTATTATTCTAGACATTTCATTATTTGCATCTTTGTGAAATGGTTATTTGATGATTCAACTTTATTTTTATTTTGAAACTTCAATTTCCACCTTTCAATTTATCAACTAAAGCCTTGTTTGATGATTCCAAAAAATTATTATTTTTGCTATCATCAATTTCACATTTTAGTTTATGAATTAAAGAAGCAAGCAAATCACGTTCTCTTGTCAAGATCATCAGTTTCTCCTAGTCATCCAGAGCTCTATCATAACATACATCCAATGATTCAAACTAGATATTCTGTGTCACCAATGTATCCCGCCAAGATATATGTGATTTACTAGAGATTCAGGTTGGTCAGGATGTTCATTTTTCCATGCAAACACATATAGCTGACATTTCAATGTTTTGTAACTTATGCAATGGCCCATCATCAAAGAATGGTTCCCTAATTAATCAACTAGATCTGGATAACCTCTTGAAATCTGTGCCATGTAACATATCTGTTCTTCCAATTCTGAATCAACATACATCATCACTCAAAATCATCTTTCCAATCGAACTTGCGTATCGCATTCAACTAAAACCTCACTTCCTTTTGTTTACACAATAACATATTTTCCTTGTGATAAGCTGCATCCTTTACTCGTTTTGGTTTCTAACATTCCCTTGATACATGCCCATATTCCTTGCAGTTATAACACTAAATCCCAGACTTCTGCACTATCGGAGTACCTACATTTTCCCTATCCCCAACAACATTAACTGCCCTCTGATTATCATACCCAGTGCCTCTGTTGATTCTTGGAGAATTATGTTGATTAGCTCTACTGGTGTTTGATGAAGTTCGAAGGTTGTTGTTGGTAGGTTTTGTAAATTTTCCTTAAACAGAGAGAAAGGTAAAGCCATGAGTTGTCAATCGTCCTTTTCCTTTGACATTTCCCATCTTCAATACCGTGCAGGTTCTGATCATAAGTAGGAGCATAAAGGTAACAATTGCTTTTCCTCTGTTTCTGTTAGATTGTTGTGATCTGTGAGGAAATATTGACAGTGTATTTGAGTAGGATGGTTTTGATGATAGGTAAACTAGTTGTTATGTTGTGCAACAAGTGCAAGTGGCTTAGCAGTACAGTGCTAGTTTTTCAGCCTTACTCATTGACTTTATTCTGGTGTTTGCTCTGTCAGTTGCGAGATCAAAAAGTATTTGTTGAATCGTAAGATAGACTTTAGCTCTTGACTATAGCTTAAACACGTGACTCACATAAACCTTTCCATATCTGGATGTTCACATGATTAAGTCAGAACTGGAACATAAATATCACTTGATGATTAGATAACATAGCCCTCAATTTCGACAGAGCTCATTCATCAGCTGTAGAACTCGTGAGTAATATATCTTTATGATTTCCACCATCCGCGTGTAGTGAATTTTCCAAACTCCCAATATAAATTGGTTTCAAGATCTTGAACATTGATTGATTCACCTTGTTTTAACCTTTCAATGGCTTTCCACATTTCACATGCATTCGGACAAGCATCAACTGTGGAGTAGATATCGTTATCTATCCCTGTGAGAATGATCTGAACGGCTTCAGCTTCGGCATTTAGTTGATCGCGTATGTCTTGTGAAACATTCTTATAGTTCTCCATATACCTTTCTGTAGTTGTTTCAGAACTACCTTCAGCAACTGGAACTGTCTTCTCAGCCCATTGATACGTGTATGGTGGATTTTAGAGACAATAGTAGATGAGTTCACTGTTAGGTTTGGTGTCAATGTATCTCTTGATTCTGGATTTCCACTGAACGTAATTACCCGGTGCTAACATTGGTGGACGATCTTTGCTACCCGCTTCCATGATAGCATTATGAAGAGCATTCGATGATTGAGTTTGCAAATTGATATTTGAATTTGACATTTTGATGAAGTTGTGAATGGATATCGGATCTTAAGTGTTATGAAGTGTTGATTGTATTTGTTGAGTAGAGAATGCAATTAACTCAACGGGATTTTTCCATCACTATGTTAAAACCGAGAAGAAAAAAGTTTACTTGTCGGGATTTTACAAAATCAATAGAAAAACCGTGAAATTAAAATTGACATATTTCGCTTGAGGTATTTTATATTTCGCTTGGTTAAGAATTGCATGTTTCGCTTGGAAAATGAAAACTGCATGTTTCGCTTCAGTTTCTATACATCTTTCGCTTGAACAAAATCCTGCATATTTCGCTTGACTTGACAATGCATATTTCGCTTGGCAGTTAAACTTTCATAATTCGCTTAGCAATTAACATATTTCGCTTGACAGTTTAACATGTTTCGCTTCGACTGTTTAACATATTTCGCTTGTCTTTAACTTCCATATTTCGCTTAACATTCAACATATTTTGATTCTCATTTTTTACATATTTCGCTTCAAATTAAACCTGCATGTTTCGCTCAAATATCAACATATTTCGCTTCACCTGCATGTTTCGCTTAACCTATGACATATTCCGCTCGGTGTCTCTTTCGGGTGTGGACCACAAACACAAACAAACAAGTTGTCCTTTACTTGTGAAGAAACAATTATGGATCTTTGTCCCTCAATCCCAACCGGTTTGGGACCACAATTAGGATAAGATAAACCACAAATAAGCCCGAAATAAGCTTGAAATAAGCTAAGAAATAAACAGAAATAATCAGGAAATAAGCTCGAAAATAAGCACAACAATTATGAAAACTAAGAAACTAGTTGGAAGATTAAACTAAAAAGGAAGACGTGACCCTTGTGACTTTTCTAAATCGAACCCTTAACACCACGTCGAGGAGGAAAAGAAGAAAAATAAGCCGAAATTAATAAGCTTAAAAGCAAACAACCGTGGAGCTTATCTAATTCTTTAAATGACAACTAGATAAGGTGAAGAATCATGAAGAACAAAGAGAGAATAAGGTTAATAAGCCAATAAGCTCTAAGCTTTTGAACCGTATGCTTATGAAGAAAAATAAGCCACGGTTTGCTTATTTAAACCACAAAAATCAAACACTAAACACCCCTTGGCGAGTGATACCACATGTTGGTCTTATAATATTCTATCACAACTAATAAGCAAACTCGAATAAGCCCTCAATAAGCTCTATTGGAGCCGGCAATAAGAAAAGAAAAAGAGAGAGAGAAAAAGGAACTTGGAAACTTAGATTAGAGAGAGAAAGGTGAGTTACAAGTGTGAGAAATGTAACCAACACCCTCTCCATGTGTGGAGAGGGTTTCTTTTATACCCCTAGCCAACATGTAGTCTTATGGGCTTTTCTACTTGGGCCGGGCTTGGCATATCTTGGGCTTTGAGCCCGAAACACGGACAATATTAGATTACAATCCAAGCCCGTTAAACCCGACTAGCCTATTACAATACAAGACCTAGTCTGACTTTATAAGAAATGGAAACGTAAAGTAATTGTGTCCATAGTTTAAAAACAAGCAATGTTTATCACCCAAAAATAGTAAAGTAAAAATAATAAAACATGGGGCTATGAACTCACCTTAGCAAGATAAGCAAACGATAATCACGCAAGTAAAAGATGATATAGAAATCTAGCCGCGACCTAGAAAAAAACGAGCTTTTCGCAACACGGGAATAAGTAACTCTCCCATATTTATAATAGTGCACGGAAGCTAATCTGGGGAATTACCTTCAAAGGTACAGATATCAAAATCATAGAAAATGGAATCAAAAAGAGTCCGATTATGAAAATAATTATCATTCATTAATTTCATCGAGAGTTTTTACAAAAGGAAGGTCCCAACACTGTATTTACAAAGTGTAGAAGATAAACGTTTTTTCATCTTCATGTCCTCGTCACTCCGTGCCATTAGTTAACCTGAGGATAAAACAATGCTAAAAAGTTAAACACAAAGGTTGAGAGTGAAATCCATAGGTTTAAGTAATATAATTTGAATAACAAAAGCGATATTCGGGTTACGTTGATAATACACCGGTATTGAAAACAAATTTACTATTGCCATTTAGCTCATGAAGCCGAAGCTTAGTGTAAGAGTGATACGATTATAGCCCCTTCGGGTACCTTTCCAAAATACCCACGTGATTTCTAATGAAGTGCATTGGTATATACTAACTGGGCTACACCAAAGGGGATCCCAGCCCAAATAGCTCTATTCACATCATTGCGCTTACTACAGATGAGTAATTAACGGTTTCATTAATCATGGGTACGTAAAAGGCAAAGCAGTTACTTAATCAATACAGTAAAATTGAAATAGCGTATTACGAAATAATTGCATTTCATAGTTTTATTAGCAAGAGTATCCCCCTCGCGCGTTTAATAAAAAAGATTGAAATGCGAGGCAATGAACACACCAAATACTTATAGGGAAATTGATAGCAATGTATATGAAATGAATAGTAACGGCTTCGTCACGGGCAACCTGGGGTAATATATGTCAAGTCTTAGTTTGATTGAATATGTACTCCCTCCGTCCCATTTTTATTGTCCATGTTTCCTTTTTGGGATGTCTCAATTTAATTGTCCACTACTAAAAATAGATAGGGAAGTTTGATCAAGTTTACTATATTACCCTTGTTTGAAATTATTATTACAAACTTTAAAGAAGACTTTAATTAATTAGCTAAGGGTAAAACTGTCATTCTGTCAAAAAGTAAGAAAAAGAAAGCAGTAATAAATGCACTTTTCTTAAACTGTGTGTTTTTTGTTGGAGGACAATAATTTTGGGACGGAGGGAGTAAGATTTTACATCGATTTCGGTTTTGATACTCCCTCCGTCCCATTTTTATTGTCCATGTTTCCTTTTTGGGACGTCCCAATTTAATTGTCCACTACTAAAATAGATAGATATTGATCAAGTTTACTAATTACCCTTTCTTTTGAAATTATTCATATGCTAACTTTAAACAGAAACTTAATTAATTACTAATGGTAAAACGTCATTATGTCAAAAAGTACGAGAGAAAAACAGTAATAAATGCACTATTTTTAAACTGTGTGTTTTTTCGATGTCGGTTTTGATATTAAAATTATCATAACACCGTTCGGGCCATCATACTTCAGAAGTCATTCAGTAAACGTTTGAGGAGCTAGGGCACTTTAAATCGTAAACCCAACAACTCAGTCAGAACGTAATACCAAGATGAAACTCCTTAATATGAAGCTCCCTAGTATTGTGGTATGATATGAATCCGGGACATGATTTTTGAAAGCACATCGATGATGAATGATATAATAGTTATAACATAAGCAGTTTTAAGCATTTTATTCAATATCTGGAAATGTTAAGCACGTCAAGCGTTAATTAAAGTTATGTCTTGTAATGTTTTGAATGTGTTTTTATACTTTTTCAAAATGTTACATTTTAGACCCTTGAGTTTGAAAAGTGGCAGAATATACCCTTGGAGTTTGCACTTTTACGACTTTGGTCCCTCAAGTTTAAAAGATATACCAAGTAAACCTTGTACTTTAAAAAGTGACATAATAGACCCTTGTAGTTATAACTTTGATAAAATGACACTTTTAGTCCTTTTAGTTATAAGTTTCTGAAAGTTACGATATATACCCCTTGCATGGATAATTTTTACAAAACATGTCCAAATTGCCATGCAAGCTTATTTTAACATTTCAATAGACATTTATAAGTTATAATAAACTAAAATATGAAGATTTAACACAACGCAAGTTTAAATTAACGATTCGTTAAGCTAGGAAGCAAAACGGGTCATATTAGGGTTTTAAAATGAAAACGCGCGGGTTTTAAGCTCAAATTCTTTCATGACTTATCAAAGCACTTATTTTAATGTTAGTTAAGCTTATTGGGATAGATTATAACAATAGTTTACAAGCTTAGCTTATAGATTAAGCAAAAACATGAAATTAGGGTTTCGGGTGTACGGTTTTGGATCAAAAAGGTATAACACATAGGTTTTTGAGTTCAAAGCTTTATATTATGATTTTAGCATGATCATATGAACATTATAAAGGTATGAATACAGAATATAAGCTTAGAGAACCTGGTCTTGAGCTTATAGCTTAGAAACGGGTCAGAATTGAGACTTTTAGCTTCGTACGCCTAGAATAACGACTCCGGGGCTTCGTTTCTTGGTTTCTTTTGCTTCATTTCTGTACTTGAGCCTTCTTAAGACCTCTTAGGATCTATTAGAGCAAAGGATTGCTTCTATGTAAGGGTTATAGACTAGGAAGTGGGAGATGAAGAAAAATGAAGTGTTTAGGTTGCTATTTATAGTCGAATGACCCTTAGAGCTCAAGGAAAGCTTTCAATCTGAGTTAGGACACATAAGAGACCTAGAGGGTGATGAGGAGAAGCTAATAGATGTGGTGGTTAAGCTAGAAACTAGCTTGAATGAGGTGTGTACCTCTTTTGATGCCGCGGCTAAGGATAAGAGAACAAGCAACCATGTGATGAATTTTAAACAATATAAATGGAAAATATTTGAAGAGAGGTGCTTGTAAGAAGCTTAGGGATGAAGTAGATTATTCATGTAGGTGCTTGATTGCAATATAGGACTTTGGAATGGGTTAAAATGAAAGAAAGGTGTATACGGGTACATTTAGGGCTCATTAGGGTTCTGATTGAGTTTTCTAGCTTGTAATTCGTGTACATTTGATTAATAATGTTAGGTTACTAATCCTAAGACTTGTATTAAGGATTATAATCAAAATTTGATAGGTGGTTTGGGTTAAAATGGGTAGAAATGAGTAAACGGGTCATAGTTTAGAAACTAGCTCGGTTTTAGGGTTTAGGGTTTTGAGTGTAAAAAGATGTATGAAAGCTTATGAATAGAATAATTAGGGTTTAAACATTGTATATTGAGTGTATTAGCTTGTACATAAGTGGTGGTGAAAAAATTAGAATGAAAACAGAGGTAAAACGGCTATTTTAGAGATCATGCTTAATGACTTATATATTGAGCTTTTAATAACTTGTACTTTGACTTGAAGAGAGTTTATATTTCAAATGAGATGTTATATTGTTTGTACATATGCTTTAGTAGATTGTGCATTCACTTTAGATATTAATCATTCATGGAATTAGGGTTTAGAGGCATACGATAACGGTTTAAAGCAAACGGCTATTTTGGAGTTCATACTTAATGACTTTTATCTTGAGCTTTTAAAGACTTGTACTTTGATTGAGAGATTTTATAGTTCATATGAGAGATGTTATATTTTTTTTACATATGCTTTAGTAGCTTGTTCATTCACTTTAGATATTAATAATTCATGAAATTAGGTTTAGAGCATACGATTCGGTTTTTTTTTAAAGCCTGATTTTGATATAATATTGCAAATGGTACTTATATTGAGTAATGTTACTTGTAAAAATGATATTATGATATTGACTTGAAATATTTTATGATGTTTGCTTGAAATATGTGATAGATAGGATTGCATTGTTTAGGTTTGTGTGAGATGAGCTTGTTAACTTCGTTATGCAAGAAATATTGCATATGAGATATTGGCAAAGTAGTTAAGTAATAAGCAAAAAAATTTCATGAAAAAGGTGGAGTTCATATTATAATTGTGAGATTGGTACATCATCTAACTTAATAGATGGATATTTACATTTATGAAAATTGCGGGTTGTTATAGAGAACGAAGAATAGACCGTGAAAGATGAATGAGAATAAAAGGTGAATAATAGGTTTATATATGTGTAGACGTGAAATGATGAAAATACCCTTATGGAAAAAATTTAAGGGGCGGTGGTTGAGAATGAAAGGGACAAGGTTGGCAGCGGTTGTGGTTTTTTCTTACCCTTTTTATTTATAACTTTTCTTTTTATTTTACCCCAACTCGATATCATATATATACATACACACACCACACACACACCCACACATACACAACACCACACAACACACACACACCATATTATTAAATCTATATTATATGTATATTATATTATATATAATATATATATTATATTATATATATATATATATATATATATATGTATCTTACATCTTATATAAGTGGATATAAGAATGATGACTCATCAACATTCATGCCACATCATTATTCAAGTATTGCCACCTCACCTACATTTCAATTCACCTAAGCATATATATATGAATTCCACGTAGCAAATTCCAATACACGTCATCATCTTTGCATTCCACGTATGCAAATTATATTCCAACTTGGCATTAAATGGAACATTAATGTTAAAAAGATATGCCACTAAAGGGATTCGAACCCTTGTCTGTGAACCCACAGCAAATGCATCTACCACTACGCCACAATAATAGTTATTGAAATTTTTTTAAAAACAAAATAGATAACAAAACGAAACATAGTAATTTTGTATTAAATTTTTTGCATTTTAAATGCAAAATCGTTTTCTACTTTAATTACAGGGCAAATTCAAATTTTTTTTCAACCCATTAAATTATCTTAATTTTGGCAATTTAAATTCAAAAACATTTTTCAACTTGCATATTAAGGAAAATTCAAAAACGGATTACAACAAATTAAATTCTATAACCTTTAAACATTCCTAATTAATAAATTTTTATCTTTTTCACCTTTAAACGTTTTGCTGTGTTCACCACCATCGAAATTTCAAATAACTTTTTCAATCAATTCAAATCTGTAACTGAAAATCATTCCTAATTAGGATAATATTTATCTTTCAAATGTTAAAATATCAAATCCCTACAAATGAGCCAAAAATTACTGAATTTCATCCAAATTTATAGCTTCAAAATTAAGCTAATCTAACCTAATCTACTATTATAAATAAGACATGCTTTCCAGCTACCAAACAACATATCAAAACACACCTTAGAAGAAAACACATACAGCACGAGATGAAATCAAAATTCGGATACCAGAAAGGAAGCAAGTCCTAGCCAAAGCAAAGGCAAACCAAGTCGCAAAAACATGAAAGCAAGTCACACCAAAGAAAAACACTATTAAGCAATCACCGGGTTTGTTTCAATATATTTTTATTGGTGACTTATAATTTGTTTGTATACATATTTTGGCGAATCATAATTTGAACTGACCAATATATTGTTTACAGCAATTACACCGAATGCCAATCTTACTTCAATCAAGGCCCTATGGTGGCAAACATGAGTATCAGAGGAAAGGTCATTTCGATATGGCATGCACGCAATTATTGTGCAGGTCTCGGCTCACATATGTGACTGACGGTGAAACTGGAAACATACATGACACTATGTCGGCACCTGATATGCAAAATATTTACATTTTTATGCTACCTGTTATGAATTTAGTATTATCTACCCAAGTTAGATTCAAAAACTCCAGCAAGCTACCAGGCACGATTTTGGAAAAATTGTTAAGGGTAATGTACGCCTCATTCTATAATAATCTTTTTTTTGGGGTCAAGTTTTTCAGTTCCATGTCAGAGAGATTTAGTTGAAACCTTACATATTGACACACTAAAAAGAAACGTGTATTTGTTATTTCCCTGTGATTTTGTTTGTTAAACAATTTGTACTGCATTCCTACAGATACAATTGTTGCCAGACCTCGATTTAGAAAAGACTCCTCAATTAGATGAATGTGTTACTGATAACCAGGTAATGGAACATTCTTTCACATATCTACTTAAGGATGTGTCTCTTTCAATAGAATCCTCCATTGTTTTTTAAATACGAGATTTCTAACTTTTTGTTACCATGGAAATAGTTTCTTTCATGTTTCAATAACGGTCATATATAAATGTGTCATGAGTCTGATACATTTGTAATTCATTTCTATTAATGCTATCAGGATGTGGAGGAGCTTATGAGTCCACCACCCAAGAAGATTCTGCTTCAATGGATGAATTTTAAATTAAGGAAGATAGATTACAACAAAACAATGACAAATTTCTCATTTGATGCAGAGGTACACGGTGATGTTCCTCATGATGTTTAATGATAGTGCTTTGAAAATCTAATTTGAGACTTGCATGTTCTGAATGAAAATACACCTGGTAGTAAATTTATATACTTTTATGCAGGATGGAGAGGCTTATGCTTTGCGAATCTAATTGTCAACCTTGGTCATCAAAGATCCTTTAAAAAGAGAAACATTAGTTTTTGAGCATGCTGATAAGATGGATTGTAAGAGATACTTGACAACAAAATACATTGTAGAAGGTTCTCCGAACATTAACCTTGCTTTTGTGGCTCATATATTCCAGCACATGTATCTTTTTTCTAACAGATATCGAGTCGTTTGGAAGTGATGAGTCTGTTGAAAACCAAAAAAAT
>BQNB010074643.1:4351-28277 GCA_026074375.1 Tanacetum coccineum | reverse complement strand
TGCAACTTGGTGGCCAAGGGAGGTGAATAAGGTGCTTGTAAGGTGCTAGGGTGGCTGCTAGGTGATGTCATGGTGATGCAAGGGAGGTGCTTGATAGCTTAAAAATGGGTAAAAATGAAACAAAAAGGGTGACGAGTTAGTTTAGGGTTCGGCTTAGGATTTAGGGTTTTGAATTCGAGTTAGGGTTAGGTTTTAAGATAGTTTAAGGTTTAGGATTAGTGTTAGGATTAAGGTTTAGGGTTTAGGATTAAGGTTTAATGTTAGGATTAAGGTTTAGGATTAGTTTTTAGGTTTAAAGTGAATTTAGGGTTTTAGTGTTTCGTTTAGGGTTTAGGGTTTTAAATTAGAGTTTTAGGACGAATTAGGGTTTAGGTTTAAGGTTTAGAAGTCATGCATTAAATGCTTGTACCTTGTGCTAAAGCGGTGTAAAGTTTAAACATGATTTAGGAGCTTAAATGACCTAATTAGGTTTTTAGGCATGATTAGCTTATACATTGTGCTTTTAGAAAGTTGTAACTTGATTCAGGAGGGAAAAGATATTCAAATGTTGTGCATTGTACACTTGTACACATGCTTGAAGGCTTGCACATTCATTTTATATGTATATATTACATATAATTAGGGTTTTGATATAAACGTTAATGAATAAAGTCTGTTTTGATATAACGTTTTGAAAAGTACGTTAAATGGAGAATGTAATTGGTAAAATGATATTAAGATATAGACTTGACATATTAGGATGTTTACATGATATAAACATAGATATACATGGCATTAGTAGAGGTTGCGTGAACTCGTTTACTTTAGAGATGCAAGTTACGTTGCATAATGAGATAAAACAAAAATTTTCCCTGTAAAAAGGTGGTATATATATATAATAGATGGATATTACAGTGCATCTAATTTAATAGATGGATAATTATATTGATGAAAAT
The DNA here is from genome assembly GCA_026074375.1 of Tanacetum coccineum. Lineage (NCBI taxonomy): Eukaryota > Viridiplantae > Streptophyta > Magnoliopsida > Asterales > Asteraceae > Tanacetum > Tanacetum coccineum. The sequence continues at coordinate 27,342 of BQNB010074643.1, read as the reverse complement.
TACGGGTTGTTATAGTCTCCCTCCCTTAAAAGAAATCTCGTCTTGAGATTTAGTTGGATGCCGGAGTGATGTTTGAAAACAGATGTGGATACTTGGCACGAATTTGATCTTCGCGTTCCCACGTAAATTTTGGTCCTCTTTTAAAGTTCCATCTTATTTTGACTATAGGAATACGACTTTGTTTCAGTTGCTTGACTTCTTGATCCATGATCTCCACTGGTTCTTCCACAAAGTTGAGTTTGTCATCGAGTCGAAGCTCTTTCATTGGAATGACAAGGGATTCATCAGATAAGCATTTCTTTAGATTAGAAACGTGGAAAGTACTGTGGATATTACTGAGCTCTTCAGGAAGCTCAAGTTTATATGCCATTGGGCCAATTTGTTCAAGGATTTTGAAAGGTCCAATGTACCGAGGGTTAAGCTTTCCTCGTTTTCCGAATCAGATAACACCTTTACGAGGTGACACTTTTAACATAACACGATCTCCAACTTGAAATTCTAAAGGCTTTCACCTTACATTGGCGTAACTTCTCTGCCGGTCTCTGGCAGCTTGCAAGCGTTGTCGAATTTGCACTATCTTTATAGTGGTTTCATGGTTTATTTCTGACCCATAAGTTGAACATCTCCAACTTTGCCCACACACAGTTTATCTGCACTTACCGTACCATAAAGTGCCTCAAATGGTGCTGCCTTAATACTGGCATGGTAACTGTTACTGTAGGAAGATTCTACTAATGGTAAGTGTTTTTCTCATCATTATCCGAAATCTAAAACACAGGCTCAAAGAAGCAATCTTCAATGTTTGGATGGTCCCTTCTCAAATTTTCCCAACAGTTTTCGGGATGATATGCAGGTACGCATGTCTAATTGAAGTAACCCAAATCACTTTGTAAATGATTGCCAGAATGTGGATGTGAAATGACTGTTACATCCGAGATGAAGATATTGGCACTCCAAGCCGGGAGACTATTTTCCTTTATGTACAATCTTGAAGGGTATATCCATACTATCCTGTCTCTCTTGTAGGAAGAAATGTCGGATTTGGTAGGTGCGATCGACAATGACCCATATTTGTGTTACATGTCTGTTGAGGTTTTGGGTAGTATTTAATTGATGAAATCCCATTGTTATTTCTTTCCACTTTCACATAGGAATCTCCGGTTGTACCAGTAAGCCGGATGGCTTCTGACATTCTGCCTTAACTCTAGAACATGTCCAAATATTTACCAACATATTAAGCGATGATTGCCTTCATGTTAGGCCACCAATAGAGTTTCCTTAGATCCTGATACAACTTATCAGAACCAGGGTGAATGGAATACTTCAATTTAATGGACTCACAATTAAAATTTAAGTCTCTCAGATTTAACTAAAGATGTAACCAAACTTCGATTCCTTGATACAACAAGTTCCCATCAGGACGTATTTCAATATTTGTCCTAATCCTGTAGGTTCTCAGCTTTGAGGTTGTCTTCTTTGAGTGCTTACAGGTTGAGCTTTGAGAATTTTTTGATGGAATTTTGGATAATTGGTCATAACTTAATGATCTAACTCGAAGTGGTTTTGAATTCGTTCCTTCTGTCTAAGGCATCTGCTAAGACATTTGCCTTTCCAGATGATAGCGAATTTCACAATCGGGGGTACATCTTCAATGCAATTCTTAACCAACGGCATTGTTCAGTTCAACTCTTTCTAATCAGGATGTGCAGAAGTCTTTTTATGACCAGTGAACACAATACATTGGAGCCATACAATATTGTCTCCAATTTTAAAGAGCGAACACTATCTGCTCCTAATTTGAATCAAGGATGGTATAGTTTTCTTCATAGCTAAGTTGTCGGATAGCATATAGCAATACCTTCTCTCTTTGCATTAACACCGCTTCCAGACCTTTGATGGATGCATCACAGTAATAAACAACAAAATTGTCATTACCTTCTAGGTAATAACTAAGATTGGAGCTTCAACAAGCTTCAGTTAATGCAGTTGTAAAGCCACTCTTGGTCTTTTCCACAGATATACATCTTTTTTTATGGTTTAATTCAGTCAAAGACTTTGCAATCTTCGAGAAGTCTTTTGATAAACATCTTCGATAATAACCGTGCGACATCCTAATAATTTGTACGTATTTATGTAGGTGTAATAGGAGATGTCAATTCTTAAACTGCTTTCAATCTGGCAGGGTCAACATAAGTCCTTTACTAATCAATTAAAGTGTCCAAGAAATTGCACATCGAATCCCAGAGAATCCCACTTGGATAACTTGGCTACAACTCTCCTTTCTTGAGTAATTCTAGGATTATTCTTAAATGATTTGCGTGTTCTTCTTTGTTATGAGTAGATGATAATATCATCGATGAAGACTATCACAAATTATCCAAGTATGTTTACACAACTACGATTTCATGAGGATCCATGAATACACACAGGTGCGTTATTTTAAACCAAATGGCATCACTTGAAATTCATAATGTTCGTATCTTGTTCTGAAAGCAGTCTTGGGAATATCTTCATCCCTGACTCTTAGTTGATGATAGCTTGATCTTAAGTCAATCTTAGCGAGTAGGATACCGAAAAACCTGACTTGGCGTTAAAAACGTTCATCAATCCTGGGTAATGGGTAACGATTCTTTATGGTAAGTTTATTCAACTCCCGGTAATCGATACACATTCTGAAAGATCCATCTTTCTTTTTGACAAATAAGACAGGAGCTCCCTAGGGTGAAGTACTTGGTCGGATAAAACCTCGGTCTGCTAACTCTTGAAGTTGGTTAGATAGTTCCTGCATTTCTGAAGGAGCTAATCTATAAGGTGCTCGGGCTACAGGTGTTGTTCCTGGAATTAAATCGATTTGGAATTCTACTTGGTGAACGGGAGGAAGGCCAGGTAGATCTTCAGGAAAAACTTTTGGGAATTCTCTGACTACTGGGATATCTTCTAGTCTTTTCTCGTCTGACTTCTTTTCCATTACTTGGATTACGAAAACTTGACAACCTCGGGATATATATCTTTCGGTTTTTATACAGGATATGAGATTTAGTCGGGTTTTACTTTGGTCACCTCGGATGATCAAAGTTTCACCGTTGATTGGGATGTGGATGACTTTCTCGTCACAAATAATTCTAGCATGATACTTGGATAGCCAATCCATACCAATGACGACGTCGAAACTATCGAGTTTGATCGGCATAAGATCAATTTCGAAAGGTTGGTTTAACAAAGTCAGAGTTGCACCCTGAATAATGGTGTTTGTGCTTACTAAGTTTCCGTCAGCCATTTCGATATTGTAAAAGGTATCTATTGTAATAGGTGGAATATTTAGCATAGAGGCAAGAGATATGGATACGAAACTTTTATCGGCTCTAGAATCAAATAATACTCTAGCTAGATGTTGATTTAGAAACAACATACCCGTGACTACGTTCGGGTCTTGGTGAGTATTCCTATCCCTTAACATGTAGGCTCTTCCCTGGGCATTGTTGTTGGTGGTCTTTCGGCACTGATTTGCATAATGCCCTTTCTCTCCACAGGCATGATAAGTAACTGTCACTAGTAGCAGATTACTTCCAGTGGCTGCCCCTTTGTTTCTGCAGTTCTTGGTCAGATGGCCCACCTTGTTACAAGTATTACACTTAATAGTGTAAGGTCCTGTGTGATGCAGAGTGCATTTCTTACATAAAGTACGGTTTCCAATATACCCATTGTTTGCAGTTAGGGTGACAACATAAGACCTGAAGGTTTCCTGTCTTCTGTTCTGTTATGGTTGGTGATTATTGTAGTGGTTGTTGGTGTTGGTGTTACGGTAGTTGTTGTTGAAAGTTCTTCTGTCGTCAAACTTTCGTTTGTGATCACTCGATACTTGCACCGGAGTGTGCTTTGTTACCTGATCCAATAGCCTCTGGGCTATGTTAATGGCTTCCTCTAGAGTTTTAGGTTTAGAGGCGGTAACATTCCCTTCAATACTTTGAGCTAATCCTCCGATGAAAACTTCCATTATTTTCTTAAAATCTGGCACCATAGTGGGACATAAGGTTGCCAATTCCTGGAATCTTCTCACATATACCTTGAGATGATTCCCCTTCATAGTCATATGGTAAAATTCGTCTTCCATCTTCTGGACTTCAGTTCGAGGACAATACTTCTTTATCAAAAGCTTCTTGAATTCAACCAAGGTAATCTTGTAAGCTTCTTCTATCCTAATAGGTTTGGCAAAAGAATTCCACCAGGATAGAGCTTCTTCAGTTAAAGTACCAGTAGAAAAGTTTACCTTACCGTCTTCGGTCCAGTTGCTACGGGAAAACACTGATTCAATTCGCTCAAACCAGCGGATAAGTCTAACAGCTCCTTCCGTACCTTTGAAATTGATAGGTTGGCAGCTCATGAACTCTTTGTAGCTACACTTTCTTGTTACATGAGCTTCTCTTTCTCCGGTGTTCCTATTGGTATTGTCAGCATTTGCCATCGTTACAGCTTGTGCTTCTAGAGCTGTGGCAACACTGCCAGCAACTAGTTTCCTGATGGCAGCTTGAGTCATGGCTGGTGCTTCAGATGTTGATGTCCTTTTGAGAGGCATTCTATCAACATAAGACAACACGTAATAAGAATGATAACATAATTCTTTCCTTAAAATGTGTAAGGTTAAAAAATAAACATTGTTACAATAGTGATATCATAGATACTTATTTGATATGAATTTTAACGAGTATCTAACTTATTAGTTTATTTTCTGAGGGTCATGGTAAAATTCATAAAGATGAAGACGTATCGGAGGTAATTAGGCGATATATATATATATATATATATTATTGGGTGCGTTTCGTCGTTTCGGTCTATGTCTATAAAGTGCAAGGTTTATTTTTATGTAACTTTCCGAAAATAATACCTGCTAAATAGAACTTTTCGGAAAAGTGGCATGTGAAATTAATACGATGAGAAATGCTATTCCAAAAAGCGTCTTAACAAATAGAAAATAGGGCGCACTTGTGGCTTCTATTGTATTTTAATTATATGTTGTAGTAAAATAACCTTACGTATGCATTTCTTCTCGACCTTTATTCCCTCTAATCACGGGCCACTTATATTTAGGTCGTGGTTGATTCATTGGTGCTTATTCTTCTTATTGATTTCTTGTTCGACTACTTCTACCTACTGGGAGTTCATAGCCCCTTTTTCTACTTAATTGTTTTACTAATTCCGGGGTGAGATTACATGCATGTTTTTACTTTTGGACACAAGTGCTTTTCAAATTGTATGCTATCCAGATTTATGCCTGAATATTATTGCCTAGGTTACCGCATTGCCACTTAAGTCCCCTTTTTATCATGAACCGTTAATTGTATGTAGTAAGTGGAGTGTTATGGATTAGATATCGGGACTGCCAAATCCCCACCGTTAGTTTTTTGGTTCTAGTCAGACATTTGTGCATGTAACATTGTAGGAACATTTGTAGGTCTGTCGGCAAAGCATCCTATACTAGCCTGGGGCACAATCAGTTAGGTTTCGGGGGTCTTGAGCCTAGTCGAATAATTACAAGTTTTATGTCTATTGAATATTGTTTCGTGTATGCCGTTCTAAAAATCTTTGTGGTCCACTCTTTTACTGATAAACCTATGAATTCACTCAACCATTGTGTTGACTTTTAGCAAGTTTTAATCTCAGGTGCTAAGGTATAAAGCTTTGATGGGAGCCGCGTTGGATATCTGGATGATGGATTCTGTGTTATCTCGTTTATTCGATGCAAATGTTAACTAAATTCTCAAAACTTGTTTCGTCTAACAACTTCAGGATATATATCTTTCAGTTTTTATACAGGATATAAGACTTAGTCGGGTTTTACTTTGGTCACCTCGGATGATCAAAGTTTCACCATTGATTGGGATATGAACGACTTTCTCGTCACAAATAATTCTAGCATGATACTTAGATAACCAATCCATACCAATGACGACGTCAAAACTACCTAGTTTGATCGGCATAAGATCAATTTTGAAAGGTTGGTTTAACAAAGTCAGAGTTGCACCCTGAATAACGGTGTTTGTGCTTACTAGATTTCTGTCAGCCATTTTGATATTGTAAAAGGTATCTATTGTAATGGGTGGAATATTTAGCTTAGAGGCAAGAGATATGGATACGAAGCTTTTATCGGCTCTAGAATTAAATAACACTCTAGCTAGATGTTGGTTTAGAAGGAACATACCCATGACTACGTCCGAGTCTTGGTGAGCATTCCTATCCCTCAACTTGTAGGCTCTTCCCTGGGAATTGTTGTTGGTGGTCTTTCGGCACTGATTTTCATAATGCCCTTTCTCTCCACAGGCATGACAAGTAACTGTCACTAGTAGCAGATTACTTCCAGTGGCTGGCCCTTTGTTTTTGTAGTTCTTGGTCAGATGGCCCACCTTGTTGCAAGTATTACACTTAACAGTGCAAGGTCCTGTGTGATGTAGAGTGCATTTCTTACACAAGGGACGGTTTCCAATATACCCATTGTTTTTAGTTGGAGTGACAGCATAAGACCTGAAGGTTTCCTGTCTTTTGTTCTGTTGTGGTTGGTGATTATTGTAGCGGTTGTTGGTGTTGATGTTACGGTAGTTGTTGTTATTGAAAGTTCTTTTGTCGTTAAACTTTCGTTTGTGATCACTTGATACTTGCACCGGAGTGTGCTTTGTTACCTGATCCATTAGCCTCTGGGCTATGTTAATGGCTTCCTCTAGAGTTTGAGGTTTAGAGGCGGTAACATTCCCTTCAATACTTCGAGGCAATCCCCCGATGAAAACTTCCATCATTTTCTCAGAATCTGGCACCATAGTGGGACACAAGGTTGCCAATTCCTGGAATCTTCTCACATATGCCTTGAGATCATTCCCCTTCACAGTCAGATGGTAAAATTCGTCTTCCATCTTCTGGACCTCAGTTCGGGGACAATACTTCTTTATCAAAAGCTTCTTGAATTCAACCCAGGTAATCTTGTAAGCTTCTTCTATCCTAATAGGTTGGGCAAAAGAATTCCACCAGGATAGAGCTTCTTCAGTTAAAGTACCAGTAGCAAACTTTACCTTACCGTCTTCGGTCCAGTTGCTACGGGAAAACATTGATTCAATTCAACCTCAAACCAGCGGATAAGTTCTAGACCGCTCCTTCCGTACCTTTGAAATTGATAGGTTGGCAGCTCATAAACTCTTTGTAGCTACACTTTCTTGTTCCATGGAGCATTCTCTTTCCCGGTGTTATTCCGTATTGGTATGTGTCCCAGCATTTTCCATCGTTACACGCAGTTGCATCTAGAGCTTTGTCAACACTGCCATCAACTAAACTAGTTCCTGATGGCAGCTTGAGTCATGGCTGGTGCTTCAGATGTTGATGTCCTTTTGAGAGGCATTCTATCAACATAAGACAACACGTATAAGAATGATAACATAATTCTTTCCTTAAAATGTGTAAGGTTAAAAAATAAACATTGTTACAATAGTGATATCATAGATACTTATTTGATATGATTTTACGATTAATACTAACTATTAGTTTTATTTTCCTGAGGGTCCAGGTTAAAAATTCATAAAGATGAAGACGGAGATGAATTATAGGACACATAATGAATATAAAACGGGATCACCATTATATTATATCATGAACAACTTGCCTTTGTACTATACATAGTTAAAATTTGACAAGTGTTGTTATTTATACCACATATCCCGTGGCTAGGTTCTATCAAAAGCTATAACTAGTATCTAATCTAGTAGTCCGATGGTCCTTCCTGGATGTTCTTGTGTTCATAGATTTCATTCATAAGACTTTCCTTGTCTGCTTGGTGACAAGCCTGGATATCTTCGATGATTTGTTCTAGATTAGAAACCCGAAGTGAGCTAGAGCAATCTTGTTGTTATTTCCCATTTGCTTTCTTTGAAGTTTAGCAATTTGAGTACGAGACTCTCGAAGTTCAGCTTCCAGATTGTCGAAATCTTGTTGTATGATCACCTAGCCATTTCCAAGACCTTCTATTTTGTCTTCTATGTGCTCAATGCGGTCGAGAGAGAGTTCATCTAGGTGATTCAAAATTTCCTCAATTTGCTCCTCGTGATGTTCCAGACTTGTCTTACGAGAGCTTTCTCCTATCTCAAATGCTTGAGGTAGGTCAGAAGCAGAGGAGGATGATCGGTCACAACCTCATTTCTTAAGTGGAAAAAATTCTGTTAGGAATTATACTTTGAGTTGATTATGACAAAACATATTAAAGATGGAGGATCTACAAGACAAAGCTGGAATAACATTAATGCTGATTGAAGATTAGTCAAACAGTATTTAATGCTCAGCTAAAAGATAAAGATCAACATTAATGTTGATTGAAGATTAGTCAAATAGTATTTCATGCTGATTTATAGTTTCCTAATTTTATTTGATCTTATGTTGTCAGTAAACCCTAACTCCCTCTATTATATAAAGAGGGTAGGCGTCTAAGGTTTATCATTCACTCAATTCAAAATGTAAACCTAAAGGTGGTGGTGTGTACCTAGGCATCAAGTATATTGTAAGAATGCTCTAGCTTTAGAAGCTAGCATTATATTAGTAGCTTATTAGTATAGAAAGCCTTTGTATCCTGATCAAATACAATGAAAGGCTTAATGTTTTAGTAGTAACACCTGTCTTAATTATGATAGTGTTATTTGTTTATTCCACATTATCATGATTTATGATATCCTAGATGAGCTAGATCGTGGATCAACATGTGGTATCAGAGCCTCGTTGATCTTGATCTATGATCTACAAGGTGTCGTGTTGCTATCCATGATGTTCTTGAAGGCCACAAAACCCTAATTCTGAAAATGATATGGTTCGATCATATTTATATCTACTTGATTTGATTTTGTTCTTCATAAAGCAGTTATTTCATAACATAATAATGCCGCATTTTGGTCTGGGACCAAACCACATTATTATTTCAACTGGCTATGGGGAGTGTGATTTGGGATCAACGTGATGAACTCCTAGTCTAGATACAAATATATTGTTCGCTCTGGTAATAATAGCCAATTTTTCAACCGACATTATTAAGTTGTGATTTTGATCTGAGATGGATCAATGGGTGGTTATCGGGAGGTAGGTCTGGGACCAACAATGATCCATAACTGAGATGTAATAAGCATCTTTTGTAAGCACTATTTCAGAAAAAGAAAAGATTATGTATGTTTGGATCTGTTTGTGTTCGGATTGTGGCGTGTTCTCTATTGTTTATTGTTTGCCTATTTGAACCACAAAAATGAAAAGATTAGGGTTTTTATAAACCCTAGTAGAAGCAGCAGCAGGCTATGAAAGGGCAGCAGGAAACTATATACAATGTTTTGGTTTTTTCTCTGTGGTTTGGTGTAGACATAATGATAACATGTTTTTTGGTCGAATGATCTGGACAGTAGTAACATCAGGAAGATTGTTGGTGGTCATACTAATGACATCTTCACATATATCAAGGTTTATGTACTGCCAATGTACACGTCTTGTTTTTTTCCTGCTAGGTATATGGTGTTCCTACTGGTTTGCCTCATTGAGATACTACATAAAACTGCGGGTCGCATTCGTGGTTACAACCTTGGTTGTAAGTCGGTCTACTTACATGCTGTAGTAGTCAAGATTTGATGCTTGCCTATCAAACGGTTTCTATTTGTTGTTTTACAATTCCTACTAGTCATTTGTGCTGTTACAGAAGAAAGAGTGCAGATCAGATGACATTAGGACTGTAACACAAACCAATAGAACCGATAGAAAGAGTGCTGTTTGAAGAAAAGTGCAGATCAGTGACATTTTTTGCAACCACTCAGCAACAGTTCATGAACAACTTTAGTCACAGATTTGAGACAGAAATATGTCTCTAATGAAATTTTTTGGTTATTTGTACAGGTAGTTTTGTCCTATATAGGCTAGTATTGTACCGCTACATTGGCCGATATATCGGATGACACAACACCAAACATTTTAGGTTTTGGAACGCGGTTGGATCATGAACGATGAAGATGATATATGGCTCGTTATGGAGATTATTTAGAATAAGACATTTTGATGTATTACTTATTTGATGTTGTAGTTGATTTTCACAAGGTTTTGTGTTCTTGATCATATCGTAAAGGAGTGGTCACCATTAAGAAATAAATATTCGTGATTATAAGGCGGTGGACGAAGACTTGATTGAATTCTAGCAAACAAAGGTGTATGAACTACCTTATGATGCTTACTAACGAGTACATTTGCTATCACTTTAAGGAGTTATGTTATTGTGCTCAGTGTCTCATTTAATAGAGGAATGAGGATTTTGTCAAGAGACATAGGTCTACTTATACATAGCAGGTATAAGACTCGACGTCATGTGGATAAACAGGATATAAGACACAAGTTTGGGAAATTCAACTTCTTCAACAAATTCGTATTATTCATTTTTCTTCATCATTGATAATTTGCTGCTTGGAGCCTACTAAGTCCATGATTCAAGAGATGGTAAACATGTTAAGGGGAAGCTTATTGTTTATTTACCATCTATACATGCACTCCTATTTGATTATGACCAAAAAGTATGGGAAGAGAGCATGGATTCAGGGAAGTCTTCATGCTATATTAGCTTCAGGGAAGGCTTGTGCCTTATTGGTTTTTTGGCATTACAACTAGGGGAAGATTGTTAGAAATATACTTTGAGTTGATTAATGACAAAACATATAAAAGATGCGAGGATCTACAAATAAAGCAGGAATACATTAATGCTGATTGAAGTTTTATTAGTCAATACAGTATTTAATGCTCAGCTCAAAAGATAAAGATCAACATTAATGCATGATTGAAGATAGTCAAATAGTAATTCATGCCTGATTTATATTTCCCTATTTATTTGATCTTATCTTGTCTTGTAAACCCTAACCCCTCTAGTATATAAAGAGGGGTAGGTGTCTAGGTTTATCATTCATTCAATTCACAATGTAAACCTAAAGGTGTGTGTGTGTACTCTAGGCGTCAAGTCTTTGTAAGACGCCTAGCTTTAGTAGCTAGCTTATTAGTAGCTTAGTAGTACAGTAAGCCTTTGTATCCTGATCAAATACAATGAAGGGCTTAATGTTTAGTAGTAACACCTTGTTCTTAATTATGATTGTGTTATTTGTTATTTCGCTGGATCATGATTATGATATCCTAGATGAGCTAGATCGTGGATCAACAAATTCTTCAGGAAGAAAGAATTATTGAGGATTAAACATTGGAGATAGCATTAAAGATGGAGGCACAATAGTTGGTGGTGGAATAGGTGATTCTTTAGCATAGTATTCATGCATGACCTTCATATAGGGGTCATCATGAAAAAGTGAAAGAATTGGTGAAGCTATTGGAACTAAGCCAAATGAGTTATTTAAAGAGCTAGAATAAGTTTTTCCTGGTAAAGCTGGGACATAGTCCAGGGCAGCCGGGACATAGTCCAGAAAGTTAGAGGAAAAAGCATCCTTAATATTGGAAGTAGGGTGGCTGGGAGAAGACATCGCTCTGTTAACAACCTAATGGTAAATAACATAAGTTATTTACATAATAGTATAATAGTTACGTACTTTACATACTATTCAGGAGATGTAGTGGCACGGAGGACTTTCTTGGATGGAAAAAGAAAAGTAGTTATAGTTAAGGTTTCAACCTTGTTCTCTATAACCGTGGCTCTTGATACCAATCTATAACACCCCCATTTTTGACATATAGCAGCGGAAGCTAATCTGGTGTATTATTTCATAGTACAACAGTCATAATCATAGAAAATGACTCAAAAGAGACGTTTTTAAAAGATAAGTTATCATTCATTATTTCATCAGAGTTTTTACAAACAGAGGTCCCAAAATCTACATGAAAACATAAAGTTTGAATGATAATAGTTTAGCCATCTTCAAGTCCGTGCCACTCCGTGCCATAAGATGTTCAGTTACCTGAGATAAACATGCTAAAAAGGTCAACACAATGGTTGAGTGAAATTCATAGGTTTATAATAAATAGTGTGAATACAAGTCATCATAAGAGTGGGTTACGTTGTTATACACCCATAAGTGTAATAATTGCAATGAGTACAATTATTATGGAAAACAGTATTATTGCGTCTAAGCTCATGGCACTCAAACTGACTAGTGTATATATCAATAATGATATATATAAAGATAATGGCCCCCGTGTAGGTAATTGCCATATACCTATGATTTTCAAATATAGTGTGTTTGGTTACCTATCCTGCTAACATAAACGGGATTCGTCAACCCCGATAGGCCTATCCACAATATTCGGGTTCACTCGCAAGTGATTAATGATCCATGATGGTGGGGGTCTTTTGGCATAAAGGGACTTAGTCAACAGATGCAATAATATATCAGGATATCATACATTTAGAAAACTCTTATATTCATGGTTTATAGCATGTATCCCCCTCGTGGGTTTATGAAACATTTAAAAGAGTTAAATGCGAGGCTATGAACTCACCTTAACATGGGAAATCTGATTGATGGCAAAAGTATATAAAGTGAAAGTAACGGCTTCGTCACACAACATGGGGTAATATGTCAAGTCTTAGTGTGATGGTTTATGTTTCAAAAATTTATAAAGTTTAACGTATTACTTTGATTTATTAATTTATGGAAATATTGTATCACTATTCGGGCTATCATAATCCAGAGGCCATGTAGTATCATTTGAGGAGTCAGGGCACTTTAAATCGTAAACCCAGCAAACTCGTCAAAACAAATACTCAAATGGAACCCCTCACATGAAATTCCCTAGTAACGTGATACGATAAGATTTTAAGTTTCTTCAAAAGTTAGTCGATGATAAGTTACGTTAATTATATAACGTAATTGTTTTATAATGCGTCGATCGTTGATTAATAACGATAATTATGTCTGGTTTTAATAAAATCTAGTTTTATAATATTAATATATATTTTTATAATTTATATAAAAATATTATATTTTATATTTTTAAGTTTACAAAAATGGCAATATATACCCTTGATTTATAAACTTTTACAAGTTTAGTCCTTTATATATAAAGTATATATAATTTAAACCTTTAACTTTAGAACTTGGCAAGATAGGTCCTTATAGTTATAACTTTGGAATAATGACATTTTCAGCCCCTCTAGTTATAAATTTTAGAAAGTTACGATATATACCCCTTGCATGGAAATAATTTACAAATCAAGTCCAAAAAGCCATGCAAACTTATTTTAGGGTTCCAAATGATATTTGCAAGTTATAGCTTATTAGAATAAGCTAAAATAAGATGTTCTAACGTAACAAAATTTTAGAAAAAGGATTCGTTAGGTAGAAAATCAAAACGGGTCATTTTTAGGGTTTTAATAAAAAACACATAGGTTTGAGGATTCAAGGCTTAAACAAGAGTTCATATATGATCTTAAGAGTATTATGAATATTCTAATACAGATTATAAGCTTATAGAATAAGATTTTGAGCTTACTTGAGCTAAAATGGTTCGAAATGGGGTTTTCGGGTTTGTACGCCTAGTAACGACTTCAAGGGTTCCTTTCTCTTGATTCTTGGCTTCTATTCTGAGCTTAAGGACTTCACTTGATCCTTCATGGTCTGATTTAAGACTCCATTTATGTTTATGATGAAATTTGAGATGTGTTGTGGTGATTGTGTTTTTGAGGTGTGATTTGAATGGGTTTGCATTTTTCGGGCTATATAAAGGTTAAATGACCCTATTGCCCAAGTTAACTCGGTGTAAGGATCAAGTAGCTAGAGTAGTGACTAATGAATCATTAAGGGTGAGTAGGAAGTCAAGAAAATAGCTAATCAAGGTGGAATGTGGTTGGAGGTGTTTGACTAGAAATGGTGACAAGAAGGTGCAAGACAATCTTGGGTGGCCAAGGGTTGTGATTGTGAGGTGCATTTGTTGCTTGCTTGTGACCTGTTAGTGATGTCATGTGGTGCTAGGAATGCTTGCCTGAGGTGCTTGTTCTAGTATTATATGGGTTAAAATGAAAGAAAAAAAGGGGGTTTTGGGCCCGGGTGGTTTAGGTTTTAGGATTAGGGAAATTATGGTTTAGATTAAGATTAGAGTTTAGGAATTTTAGTTTAGGGATTATTTTAGGTTTAAAGTGAAATAGGGTTGTAGGTTTACGTTTAGGGTTTAGTTTTTAGATTAGAGTTTTTTAAATGAACTTAGGGGTTATGTTTAGGGGTTTAGAAGTCATGCAAAACGTGCCTTGTACCCGAAATTAGGGTTTTAGGGTTTCGTTTAGGGTTTAGGGTTTTAAATTTGGGTTTTAGGACGAATTAGGGTTTAGGTTTAAGGTTTAGAAGTCATGCATTAAGTGCTTGTACCTTGTGCTAAAGTGGTGGTAAAGTTTAAACATGATTTAGGAGCTTAAATGACCTAATTAGGTTTTTAGGCATGATTAGCTTGTACATTGTGCTTTTAGAAAGTTGTAACTTGATTCAGGAGGGAAAAGATATTCAAATGTTGTGTATTGATACTTGTACACATGCTTTAAAGGCTTGTACATTTATTATATATGTATATATTACATATAATTAGGGTTTTGATATAAACGTTAATGAATAAAGTCTGTTTTGATATAACGTTTTGAAAAGTACGTTAAATGGAGAATGTACTTGGTAAAATGATATTAAGATATAGACTTGACATATTAGGATGTTTACATGATATAAACATAGATATAGATGGCATTAGTGGAGGTTGCGTGAGCTCGTTTACTTTAGAGATGCAAGTTACGTTGCATAATGAGATAAAGCAAAAAATTTCCCTGTAAAAAGGTGGTATATATATAATAGATGGATATTACAGTGCATCTAATTTAATAGATGGATAATTACATTGATGAAAATTATGGGTTGTTATAGTCTCCCTCCCTTAAAAGAAATCTCGTCCTGAGATTTAGTTGGATGCCGGAGTGATGTTTGAAAATAGATGTGGATACTTGGCACGAATTTGATCTTCGCGTTCCCACGTAAATTCTAGTCCTCTTTTAGAGTTCCATCTTACTTTGACTATAGGAATACGACTTTGTTTCAGTTGCTTGACTTCTCGATCCATGATCTCCACTGGTTCTTCCACAAAGTTGAGTTTGTCATCGAGTCGAAGCTCTTTCATTGGAATGACAAGGGATTCGTCAGATAAGCATTTCTTTAGATTAGAAACGTGGAAAGTACTGTGGATATTACTGAGCTCTTCAGGAAGCTCAAGTTTATATGCCACTGGGCCAATCCGTTCAAGGATTTTGAAAGGTCCAATGTACCGAGGGTTAAGCTTTCCTCGTTTTCCGAATCAGATGACACCTTTACGAGGTGACACTTTTAACATAACACGATCTCCAACTTGAAATTCTAAAGGCTTTCGTCTTATATTGGCATAACTTCTCTGCCAGTCTCTTGCAGCTTGCAAGCGTTGTCGAATTTGCACTATCTTTTCAGTGGTTTCATGGTACAATACAAACCCTAAAACCAATTACAGGATTATTTCTGGTCCTGTAAGTTGAACATCTCCAACTTTGGCCCAGCAAACAGGTGATCTGCACTTTCGACCATAAAGTGCCTCAAATGGTGCTGCCTTAATACTGGCATGGTAACTGTTATTGTAAGAAAATTCTACTAATGGTAAGTGTTTTTCCCATCCTTTTCTAAAATCTATAACACAGGCTCGAAGCATGTCTTCGAGTGTTTGAATGATTCTTTCACTTTTGCCATAGTTTCGGGATGATTTGAGTGTCTCATGTTAATTGTAGTACCCAAGCACTTTGTATTGATGCAGAATTGGATGTGATATGTCTGTCATAATCCGAGAGATGATAGATATTGGCACTCCATGCCGGGAGACTATTTCCTTTATGTATAACCTTGTAAGGGTTTCCATACTATCTGTCTCTCGGGTAGGGATGAAATGTGCGGATTTGGTAAGGCGATCGACAATGACCCAGATTGTGTCATGTCCGTTTGATGTTTTGGGTAGTTTTGTGATGAAATCCATCGTTATTCTTTCCCACTTCCACATAGGAATCTCCAGTTGTACAATAAGCCGGATGGTTTCTTGACATTATGCCTTAACTTCTAGAACATGTCAAAACATTTGCCAACATATTCAGCGATGATTGCCTTCATGTTAGGCCACCAATAGAGTTTCTTTAGATCCTGATACATCTTGTCAGAACCTAGGTGAATGGAATACTTTGATTTATAGGACTCATGCATGATTAAGTCTCTCAGATTACCAAAAAGTGGTAACCAGCTTCGGTTTTTAATACAACGAGTTCCATCAGGACGTATTTTAAATGCTTTGTCCATTCCTCGTAAGTTTTCAGCTTTGATGTTTTCTTCCTTGAGTTCTTCAGTTTGAGCTTTGAGAATTTATGATGGTAAGTTTGGATGAATGGTCATAACTAATGATCTAACTCAGAGTGGTTTGATTCGTTCCTACGGCTTAATGGCATCTGCTACAACATTTGCCTTTACAGGATGGTAGCGAATTTCACAATCGTAATCTGCAAGTAATTTTAGCCAACAACGTTGTCTCATGTTCAACTCTTTCTGATCAAGGATATACTGAAGACTTTTTGTGATCGGTGAAAACCGTACACTTTGTGCCATAGAGATAGTGTCTCCAGATTTTAAGAGCAAACACAACTGCTCCTAATTTGAGATCATGAGTGGTATAGTTTTCTTCATGAGGTTTGAGTTGTTAGGATGCATATGCAATAACTTTCTCTCTTTGCATTAACACCACTCCCAGACCTTGATGGGATGCATCACAGTAAACAACAAAATCGTCATTTTCTTCTAGTAATGCTAAGATTGGAGCTTCACATAGTTTTTGTTTTAGCAGTTGAAAAGCCGACACTTGATCTTCGCCCCAGATATACTTCTTGTTTTTCTGGGTTAATTTAGTCAAAGACTTTGCAATCTTCGAAAAACCTTAGATGAATCTCCGATAGTAACCGGAAAGTCCTAAGAATTGATGTATTTTTGTGGGTGTAGCAGGAGATGCCCAATTTTTAATTGCTTCAATCTTGGCGGGGTCAACATGAAGTCCTTGACTATCAATTAAGTGTCCAAGGAATTGCACGATATGAATCCAGAAATCACTTATTTTGGCTTATTAGGCCTTACTTGTGCCCCGTTTAAGGTCCAATAAGCAATCTAACGGTCCAATTGAGTTTTCAAAGGCACATAAGCCCTCGTTAAGTCTATTTAAACTTACTTAAAATTTGCCTTAAGCGCCTGAAAATAAGCTCGGGTGAGCTTATTTGAGCTTTTTCTAGCTCATTAGGCTCGTTAGCCCAACAATCCTTAACCCGAATGTTTGCAAAAGGTCCATTAAGGTTTTCTTATGTGATCTAATTCATTTTCTTATTTCAATAAGCTTATTTGGGCCTGTTTAATCTGTTTTAACCTGGTGGCTTATTTAATAAGCTAATAAGCTTCGATAATGGGCTTTTGGGCCCATTACGAGCCCGATAGGTATTTTAAGTCTTTGGACTTGATCCAATTGGGTCCATTAGCTCGTCTAGGTTCGTAATAAGCTTACTAGACTGCAAAAGCTCACAAATAAGCTGTCTAAGTTTATTTGAGGCTTATGGACTTTATGGATCACAGTAATGGGCTACCAAGCCTATTTAGGGTTCGGTTATGTTTACGCTTTAAACATTAAGGTCCATATAGGTTCAATAAGCACATTAGGTCTCTTAATAAGCACAAAGAGCTTATTAATCAACTGTGGGCTCATATTCATGGTCTGTTGGGCCTGTTGGGTTTAATGGACCCATTTGTGGCCCGTTAAAGTGTCTTATGTATATTGTTTATTCCAACGAGCTCAAGGACCTTATAAGCCCTCGATAAGCTCAAGTGAGCTTATTTATAAGTTATGGACCTCAACCCTCAGACTGTTGGGCCTGTTGGGCCCATACGCGGGCATGCTTGGATTTAACGACCCACCATTAGTGACCATTAATCTCTCTAGTGCGTCTTAGGTTTCAATTATCTATTCTAATATCTACATGCTAATCTTATTTAGCCACGTATAGAGGTTACGTTTTGTCCTCATGCAAACGTTTTTTAAACGGTTTTTCACGTACTCTCTTACCCAAGCTATAACATCGTGTTTACATAAAAAGTTTACGTATAGTTTTCGAGGAATTCATGCGTATGACTTAGTGTTCATGTTGGTTTCTAAGTTTTCATCTTAAGCGAATACACTTAAGCCTTAGCTTGTCGTTAAATCATGTTGTACATGTTCCTTTATATCTTAACACCACACAAGGTCGTATACGCGTATAAATAACGCGTGCAACATGTATGTTTTGTATTTATTTTGCCCTAGCTCATGTTAGCGTATTATTTACATGTTAACGTGACATAATGACTAGTAAACAAAGAAACAAGTATAGTACGAAGTGAGTTTAAGCTTGTACGTGACTTACAAGAGGTCCTAGAGTCTTGAAGACGTATCGTGTAGTTAACCCAAGTCGTATAACCCAATCCTAAGCTCCAAAGCTTATACAAATACCCAACCTTAGCTCGTGTATTCTCCTTGTGCACTCGTATGACAACTTAGTAGTGTTTATGGGTTCGAATGAATTAATGAAGATGTTTGTTTGCGGTTTGTGACCCGAGACAAGAGAGAAAGACAATGTTTTATTTGTTTGAGTGTTTGTGAGTTGTAAGAGTGCTAAATGGTAAATGTGAGTGAGTATTTATAGGCAAGATATCTAGTTACATCTCCTAGTCCCTCAAACAAACCAAACCGTGCCCTAGTCTTGGTGGTTTTGTGGTTTCTAGTTAATCACACATGGTTTTGTTAATACTACCTAGGTGCATCTCTTTAATTACAAGATTTTGGTACAAGATTTACCAAGATTATGGAAATCTTATGGTTTGTGTGTATATTTGCTAGCTAGCCGCGGCATCAAGAGAGAAAAAGGGATCCAAGGTGGTCTTTATCCATTGTATATTAGCTAACTAGGAACATTAAGTACTAGTTTTAATTACATAGTATTTGTACATGTACTTAAGGAGATTTTAAGGATCTTTGCTAGTTGATTTTGCCTATGGGACGTGTAATATCAAAGAAAGACAAGACTTGAAATCTTATTAAGGTTATACAAGTACAAGGTTTAATTACCTTGAGATGTACATGTACCTAAGAAGTTTTAAGGATGTTCCTAGTTGGTTTAGTCCCCACATTCGGCCAATATGGCTTAATAACCGAGAATTGATTAAATTTTATGTTTAAGGTTTTTTAAAAGTGGAGTGTTGCGTTTTGAGTCTAGGTAAGTCTAGGTATTTCCGAGGTGTGTCTAAATGTATTTTATTGTGAAACGTAAGTCTTTTACGTGACCAATAAAAATAAAATACGCAAAGTCAATAATTATCTTCCTAATAATTACATAACACTTGTTTGACGTAACCTTAATTTATTTGATGACCGTTTACGTTAAATGATTATTTTTAGTCTACGCGATTTAGCTTAAAAGTTAAATTAAAAGTAAAACGCGTATCAAGACCTCAAAATAAAATAGTGACGAATAATAGGGTCGTAAAATGACATGAAATTGAGAAATGTTACAGTCTTCCAACCGTTAAAAAGAGCTTTGTCCTCAAGCTTAAGACCTTGTAGTAGATGACGAACCCCGGTTTGCTGTAAAGTTGGGGGTATTTCTGTTTGAACGGATCTTCACTTTCCCAAGTGAACTCAGGACCTCTCTCAGAGTTCCGGTAACTTAACCAATTGGTATCCGGCTTCGCCTTCAATCGTTTGATCTCTCGTTCATGATTTCAACGGCCTCTTCACAAATGGAGTTATCGTCAATGTGAATTCCTTCTAACGGCATTGACTAATGGTTCGTCAAGGTAGCACTTTTCAGATTAGACACATGGAAAGTGTGGTGAACCCTGCTCAACTCTTGAGGAAGTTCTAGCCTGTAGGCAACTTTCCTCACTTTGGCTAACACCTGGAAAGGTCTAACATATCTCTGGTTTAACTTACCCCGCTTACCAAATCGTACAACCCATTTCCAAGGTGAGACCTTGACATAACATACATATCCCTAACTTCGAACTCCATAGGTATTTCGCGCCCTTCAAACTCAGCGTAGCTCTTTTGATCTGATCCTGAGCCAGCTTGGAATTCTCTGCTTGACAGCCACTATCTTTTTGTTTTTTTTTTTTTTTTGTTTTTTTTACGTTGTGTTTTGGATCAATTCGGAACAGTCAGTTAAGCTTCTCCAACTTTGTGCCCAACACATAGGCTGATCAAAATTTTCGGCATATAGTGGCTCATAGGGTGCGGCATTTATGCTAGTATGATAACTTGTTGTTATATGAGAATTCGGCATAATGGGCCAAATGTTTAACCCACGCCCTGCTCAAAATCGATCACGCAAGCACGTAGCATGTCCTCGAGAGTTTGAATAGTCCTCTCGCTTTGGCCGTCGGTTTCTGGATGATACGCAGTGCTCATACTTATATCTGTACCCAAAGCTTTCTGAAATGATTTCCAGAAATTTGACGTGAATCTTCCATCATGATCACAGATGATTGAAACAGGTATTCCGTGTCTTGCTACTATCCTGTTCAGGTACAACCTTGCCAACTTGTCTAACGAATCATTTTTTCTTATTGGTAAGAAGTGAGCAGATTTTGTAAGTCGATCCACAATCACCCAGATGGTGTCAAAACCTTGTGACGACTTAACAAGCTTGGTGATAAAATCCATCGTGATATTATCCCACTTCCATTCCACTTGGGTATTTCAGGTTGTACTGGCAATCCTGATGGCCTTTGATGTTCGGCCTTGACCCTTGCACATGTCAAGCACTTGCTAACATAGGTGGTGATGTCTGCCTTCATATTGGGCCACCAATATAGCTTTTTCATGTCTTGATACATCTTTTCCGAACCGAGATGGATAGAGTATTTTGACTTGTGAGCTTCATGCATAATCACGGATCTTAAATCTCCATAGCAAGGCAACCAACTCCTGCCGTGTAAACATAAGGTCCCGTCGGCACGTGGTTCCAACCTTTCCTTGGGTATATCCTTTCTGATCATACTGCCTACGTCTTCCATTACAAGATTTTCTGTTTTCAGGGCTTCGATCTAAGCTTCTAAAATTCATTTGGGAAGATTCAAGCCAATAGTCATAACCAAGGCTCGAACCCGTAATGGCTTAGTCCGTTCCTTATGGCTCAATGCATCGGCCACTACATTTGCCTTCCCCGGGTGATAACGAATGTCACAATCGTAGTCGCTCAGCAATTCTAGCCAATGATGTTGCCTTATGTTAAGCTCCTTTTGATCGAGAATATGTTGTAGACTTTTATGATCGGTGAACATGGTGCATTTGGTTCCGTACCGATAATGTCTCTATATTTTTAGGGCAAACACTACCGATCCAAGTTCTAAATCATGAGTGGTGTAGTTATTCTCGTGAACTTTTAGTTGTTGAGAAGCATAGGCAATCACCTTCTCTCTCTGCATCAATACAGTGCCTAAGCCCTTGTGTGAAGCATCACAATAGACCACAAAGTCTTCGCTCCCTTCAAGTAGAGCCAAAATTGGTGTACTGCACAACTTCTACTTTATTAACTAAAAAGTGTTATCTTCCTTTTCACCCCAGTCGAACTTGATTCCTTTTTGAGTAAGTTTCGTCATTGATTTAGCAATCTTCGAAAATCCTTCAATGAACCTTCGGTAGTAACCAACAAGACCTAAAAATTAGCGGATCTCTATTGGTGTCTTAGGGGACACCCAATCTTTAATAGATTCTATCATGGCTGGATCCACATGTATGCCTCTGCTATCAATGACGTGTCCGAGAAATTATACCTTCAGAATCCAAAATTCACATTTTGAAAATTTAGCATACAACTTCTTTTTCTTAAGCATTTCCAAAATGGCCTTGAGATGTTCTTCATGCTCTTTCTCGTCCTTTGAATAAATAAGTATGTCATCGATGAAGACGATTACAAACTTATCAAAGTAAGGCTTGCATACTCGGTTCATGAGGTCCATGAATACCGCAGATGCGTTTGTTAGTCTGAATGGCATAACCTAGAACTCGTAATGACCATACCGAGTTCGGAATGCCGTCTTTGGAATATCTTGCTCCTGTACTCTAAGCTAGTGATAACCCGGTCTCAGATCTATCTTTGAATAAATACTAGATCCTTGGAGTTGATCAAATAAACCGTTGATCCTCGGGAGTGGATAACGATTCTTCACTATCAGTTTATTTAACTCCCTGTAGTCAATGCACATCCTAAATGACCCATCCTTCTTTTTGACAAACAAGACCGTGGCTCCCCAAGGTGAGGAACTAGGTCTTATGAATCGTTTGTCGGAAAGCTCTTGTAGTTGCTCCGATAATTCCTTCATTTCGGATGAAGCCAATCGATACGGTGCTCGAGCTACGAGTGCGGCTCCTGGAATTAAGTTGATTTGGAATTCCACTGGTCGAACCGGAGGAAGACCTGGCAAGTCCTCGAGAAATACTTCAGGAAAATCTTAGATGATTGGTATGTCCTTTATTTGTTTTCCTTCCGACTTATCCTCCTCTTTCTTGGCGGATATCTGCGCCAAAAAGACCTGGCATCCTTTTGCCATGTACTCTTAAGCTTTTGAACATGAGATAACTGTCAACCGAGATTCTCTCTCGTTACTACTCTCGTTGCCACAAAAATTCAAAGTTTCATTCCCATAGGGAACTTGTACAAGTTTCTCATCGTACACGATCACGGCGTGACATCTTCTCAACCAGTCCATACCGATAATGACATCAAAACTACCCAGTTCTACGTGCATTAGATCTATCTGGAATGGTTAGTCTAAGAAATTCAAAGTGCAACCTCGTATAATAGTGTCTATCTCGACCAATTTCCCATCAGCTAATTCGACATCATAACAATTTTCTAATAGAGTTGGGGCGATGTTAATCAAGGAACTAAACACAGTGGATATAAAGCT